>SNQJ01S0096584.1:73963-95632 GCA_010110895.2 Picea sitchensis | reverse complement strand
TAATTGATTAAGTATTAAATTAATGGTTAAAAATGAAATATAATGTTAAATAGGGTTACGTATCCCATAAGGGATAACGTAACCAATACGTAAAAGGGAAACATAAATGAATGGATAAGGCATTAATAACGGGATAAGATTTTGGTGGGGGAAGTAAATGTGCGAGGGCGGTGAAGGAGGAATAAGGGAAGTGGAGAAGGGGAATGGAGGGCGTCATTTTTTTCAGGCATTCGAGAGGTGGAGAACTGGGGGGTATTGGGACAGAGAGAAATTTTACAGTGGGATTTACAGTGCACCGGGGCTGCAGAGGTTTTGGGCTCGGAGGGCTAGGACGTCCATTGATGTCCTAGGGCTAGGCGTACTAGTCGGTAGGGTGGTTGGTTTTGGGGTGTCCTAAGGAGTAGGTTCAAGCGAAGGGAGAAAGCGTCTATGGATAGCATCAGAGTGAGGTATGTAAATTCAAAGTCATGAATGGTTTACTTAGATTATTACTTACCGCCGAATACAGCGTAAGTATTGAGATAAATTGTAAATTATGAAAAGTTTACTTCTTGTAGAGCTCATAGAAATTAGAAATTAAGTATTTAGTTAGAAATATAACGTTAATTCAAAATCGGGTTGCTACATGTGGTCCACCTCCAGACTCTTTCATCCATTTAAATTCAATTATTTGAGGGAAATGGTGAGTATAATGGCCATAATCACCACAAATGGTGCAAGGGAAATTTGTCCTAATATTGTTGTTATTCTTCCCTTGGCATTTGTTGTTATTGCCCCCTTGGGGGTTCTGGTTCCCCTAATTCTGGTTGCCCCAGGTAGGTTGGTTCTATTGGGGGTGGTTTTGGTTCCCTCCTAGTCCTGGATTATTATTTTTTCAGTTTTTTCCTTTATTTTTGGCATTGTTCGAATGATGGGTCAAATTAGTCGTATTCAACTGTTCAAAATTTTGATATTGTTTAATGGGAGAGGGTTGAACAAAATTAACCCCAACGTGTGTTTGTCCTTTTGGAGAAATAATAGATGGGGGAGGACCAGGAAATGGGAAGTAAAAATTATGTTGTGATAATGATCCGTAAGTTACATATGAAAGCATGGCCCTTTCACTAGTGCTTAGGGTGTAAGCAGATGTAGAGGGGGTACCAGAACTTGGTTGGGCTAGTGGGCATACCGGGGTTGCCTGGAGTAGTCCACTTATGTGTGGAGGGGGGGCAATAGGATATGGTTGTTGATAAGGGAGAGGAGTATAGTAAGGGGGTCCCCCATATATAGGAGGATACTGAGGTGTTCCATACATAGGTGGTTGTTGGAGGTGTGGATTGTGGTGTGTGGTGGTACCAATCAATCCATCTGCAGAGTGAGACATCCTAGGTTTGTCTTGGACGAATGGCATGTGTCTTGGGGCATTAGGTAGTACCGTATATAAGTACCCTGACTAAGAATAAATGAGCTCGAACTGTTTATCCTTGCTGGTGGCTTCATCTTCAGACTGAGGGAAGGAGGCGGCCATGTCTTTGGCAAGGAGAGAAATAAGGGATTTGAGAAACCAATTAAGGCATTGTTGCTTGGTGGCTTCTTCTTTGCATAGACCACATCATCGATGCCATTCGTTAATGTGGTCAGTGATGTGTGTAGTGAAGGTTTGTTTAAACTCTGAGAGTAGTTCGAAACCATTGTCATGAAGGATTGGTAGTTGAAAGAAGGTCAAAAATGATTTGGCCAAGGATTCAAAGGTCATATGGGACACAAATTGTTCTTCTACATACCACTTAGATGATGGGCCAGTGAGTGTGAATTGAAATAACCTCAATCAGACAGAGTTGTCCATGATGTTGTTTGAAGAGCACCATAAGTGGAAGGTCATGATATGGTTGGCTGGGTCGTCTATGGATTTTCCTTCAAACTTGGGGATGTATAAAGGTAGTTTTGTAGGCATTGCAGGCCATGTGGAATCATGCAAGATAGCATCATTATTGAGTTTAGTTAGATCCGGTATGTTGAGGGAAGCTAATTATGGCATCTGGGGTTGTGGTGGAGGATTAGTTCCATCCATAGTGGGAATGTTTTGTGTGCCTGACCCCGAAAGAGGGTTTGTTCCAGCCATTGTGTGAGTGTTGTGTGTCCCTGACTCATGAGGGGGGATAGGTGGGGTTGTACTTCCTCCTGGGGGATCATTCCAAATCAATTGATAAAGAAGCATACATGTGGGTAGGTAGGTTTTTTCCACGTGGAGAACAAAGGAAACAAAAATGCTCATGTCCTAAAATACATAATGTCCTTCCTCTCAAATAGCACTAGACCTTCCAATAGCACTCAATAGTGGGGTTTGAATCCATCAGAAGAGGAACTAGTGAAGGATGAAGTAATCAGTTATAATGAGGGGTAGAGGTTGCATATCTCGAAAGGGTTGGCGATATTTCCCAATAGCCACACAAAATCTAATCAAGGTGCAATTGTAGCCCACAATTGCCACCTAGGTAGATGTCCTCAAATTTGGTCACTAGGTACCTCAGTCAAAGTGCAACATTTAAATTTCTGGCCTAAGAAATGGGTTGCGGGCTGGATCTCATCCAAGAGGTGGGTGCCTCAAGGGGGGACACATAGAAAAACTGGACCTCGACCTTCAACCCTTGATGGGTATCTCCCTTCCTTATGGTGTAGGAACACTTGACATGGAGGATTTAAAAGTTCCCTATTTGTCAACTTCTATTGTTTGAAGATGTGAGAGCCAGATAATAAGAATTTATTTGGATGCCTATCGCTGAGATCCTACCTAGACTAAAAAAATTCTTTTGGCACCTCCTGTGGAGGAAAACTTAGTGAGTTTTCAAAAACAATTTAGATGTGTTTGTTTGAGAGATTGGGGTGTGAACCAACCTCATTGAATTTTAAGAGGGAGTGGATATTTTTATCAAGAAAGGGGTGGGGCGTTTCAGAATCCCTTTTTAGGAAACGTACTTCAACCTCCACAATTTCAGACAAAAACTATGTGAGTGAGTAGTGACTTTGTGTGAAGGGAAAGTATGACAAATTTTTAATGAATTAGGTGTCACTTTCTACATGTAGACTTTGTGTGGTCCTTAAAAGTCTTGATTACCTAATTAACTAAATTCCATTGGTACTGTTAGCGACATTATTTGTCTTGGGCTAAAAAATACCCAGGTCTGCAGGTTACACGAGAAACGCCCCAGCGCAATGCGAGAGAATCTCTTTTCCGATCACAAGTCAAGTGAGCGGGTGAAGTTTTGATGTCAACGACCGAGATCCACCTACAAAACTGATCGATGTGCATCGGGATTTCAGGGCTTCCAAGTTGCCCGGGTTTTAGAAGGATAGCGCCAATAGTTCAAGACAAATTTGGGTCATTCAATCCAGTTGAGACAGGTGGAAGTCAGTCGGTGTATCGGGGATCGTTGTTTTGGGAAACAAAGAGCTTCTCATTCTTTACAACTGAAATTGTCGATCAACGAAACGTTGAAAGAACCTTTGGAGCCAAGCCCACGATCCTAGCACCAGGTCACACCAAGAAATCCTGGGATTAAAAGAAGTCGCTTTCACTCATTCGAGAGTTTGAGGGTTAAGCGCTTCTCGTCATTTCACATTTCGAAACCTCGAATCCAAAAATGACGAAAGAGCCCAGACTCAAGCCTACAGTATCACGAAGCAACCTCAGTCGTTCATCCACAGAAGCCACCTGGCATGTGATTAGGCTCCCCACCTTCTCGCCCATCACGACTTCGAAGCACTAGGACAATTCCTTCATATTCCCTTTGCGCGAGGTGTCGGGAGTGTCCAGGACCCGGGCCCACAACATCACTGAATAAGTTCAGGACCGTCAGATTTGAGAGGGTCATGTGGCGCCCAATTAGGCCATCTCGGCGTTTCGCTCATTGTAGATGTGAATAAGAAAGGATTAACTCCTTCCATTTGTGAACGCTGAAAGCGTTTTGGGAATAGACACAGGGTCCCAGCCTGTGGTCACTTGGGAAAGAAAGGAGCTGTGCAAAAAGGGGCCGAAGGCATTGAGTCTAGTCGCTAAAAGGATCATCGTGATCTCCATGCATCATCTGATCCGACCTTGATCCTGGTTTTTGCCTGGAGTAAATGAAGCTGAGAAGGGGTGGTTGAAACCTCTCCTCAGGCATTAAGTGCAAAGTATGGATAATATGGCAAGCGGTCTGCTCGAGAAGGTCCTGTGTACCCATCTTTCTAAAGAATCCATGCCAAGTCCTCGACCAGCCGAAGGAAGTCTGCACACACTAGCTCGACACTTAATTGTTCAGTTACTCCCCTTGTAGGAGCCATGCGCAGTTAAGGTGGAATCTGACAAAGAATACCCGTCCGAATTTGGCTGAAGGGACACCAAGCCTGGATAACTGAACACACCGATTTTAGGCAATTTTCTCCGAGTATATAAACTCAGTCTTTGTATTTTGTAATCCATCGATGGTTGAGCAGGTCTCCCAATTGTAAAACTTTAATGAAGCATTGTTTTCCTGGTTATGTGTGGACTCTCGAGACTTCTTGTCTTATGAATGTCAATTTATTTCACGTCTTTGTTTACACTGTATTAGAATGGCTTGGAATTGGAGAATCTAGTCGAGTTGTAACTGTTATAGGATGATGTAGATTTGATCACTGTAACAATTGTATTGTTTCTAATCGGTCCCTATGATTTTCTTAGCGCTGAATGACTTCGAATTGGAGAATCCAGTCAAGTCCACCCTTTCAGTTCCTCGAAGCTCTGAACCAAAGGATCTTGCATTCAAAGTTTTTCTCCTACTAATTACTGAAAGGCTTGTTGCTTGAGGTAGTTTATCCACCCCTCTCACTAAATCTTCAACCTTCTCATTTACAAATCAACCCACTGACTGAAGTTAGATCAAGACCTTCTTTGTTTCTCACATGCCATACCCAGTCCCTAAGTTTGAGTGATACCTTCCCGAGTCTCTACCCATTTGATCACCCATTAAAACTATCGTGACATAAAACTGATGGGCATTAGGCTCTGCTCCTGCAAGCAATCCAGGAGTGACTTCTGACGCTAAAATTTCTGGCACTGTTGTCGGGGACGAAGTTGAAGATTTTCCCCGGGAGAAATGACATTGAGCCTCTGATTCTGAAGGTGCATCAGACATCAGAGCCCTTCAAGATTTCTACTGTTCACCTGGCGACTCCACTGTGGTGACCCCAAGGTTTCCGCTTCACTGTTTCAGCTGTGGCTATTTTTAGCACACCTGAAAGCTGACCCTAAGGAGATTTCTCGAGAAGGTTTCAACAGCTGCTTTCTTAGCCTGAGAAGCTTCCTGGGGTAACAACAACATTAGGATCTAGCCTTTGATGGTGAACAAGGACCAGACACATTCGAAGCTGTAAATATTTCACCTGGTGACTCCATGATTCAAGGATCAATCAACGACTCCACTGGTTTGATATGGAGAAAATATTAGCTCAAAGGTTTGCTTTCTGTGACTTTTCCCAGATAGTTGGTTTTCCTAATGCACTTCCTGATAGAGACCAATGGGAAAATTTCCTCCTTGAATTTCATGCAACAATTTTGGAGGTACCAGCTGAGCATTTACTGGACTTTCATGAGGTTATTCATCAACTTAATATCATGCATGAAGATGTCCAGATTAAGTTCTTCAGGTATTCATTGAAGGGAGTTGCTCTTGAATGGTGTCGGTCTCTTCCCGCTGCAAGCATCTGCTCTTTAACAGGTTTTCATACGACTTTCAATTCATTTTTTAAAGATTATTTTCCAGCTGATTGTTTGTATGAAAATTGTTGTGAGGAGTTTTCTTCGCTTCATGAAGCCTCTGGTGGCCCTAAAGACCAGGTCCACGATGAAGCTTTTACTATGGAGGAAATCATTTGCCAGGAAAATATAGAGGTGTTGAATGATATTAATTGTGTTAGCCCTAGAATGGAAGCATATGACATCGTATCAGATGCCTCCGTTCTTTTAGATGTTCATAACAATCAACATTCCTCTTGTAGAAATTGCAAGTTTATGGAGAAAATGTGGTCTATAGTAGATGGCTCACCTGGGTATCAGGTTGAAAGAGATGTTCCTAGAAGCCCTGCTTATGACGACGAAGACCTCCCCATTTTTAAAGAAGGGATGGTTGTGGAGGAGGATTTTTCTCTTTTCCTTCAAGGGGTTTCTCACGATATATTTTTTCCTGGGAATAAAGAGAAAAAGATTATGTGTGAGCATCCAGAACCAACAGGTCCTACTATGCCTAAAATGAAATTTGTTGACATGATCATTGTTCTAGAGGAGGATCATATCAATGAAGGACAACCCCTTTTTGATGTATATTATAGTGATGATGAGCAACAAGCTTATCCTACATTTGATCACTATAGATATACTGAAGAGCCAGTTAGCAAGAAGAACCACCCCATGGTCCCTATTTATGATGAATACAAATCAGACCTGGGGGAGAGCCAAGAAGAAGAGCAGAAAGAACCAGTGGAACATGTGACTTCCTGCCCAGAGCTCGCCCATTCACCTATGCAGACTCGTGAAGTTCAGCCCTGTAGGAGTAGTTATGGAGCAGAGCAGGCCTGCTGCTACCCTTTTCACAGGGTTTGCCACTCATGGAGTGGAATGTCCTTTATGCCTTGGAGCCTCCCTATTCCATATCAACTTTAGCCTGTGAGGAGAATTTTAAGAGTGTAGTCGTTCTGCTGTCACGGTTGCACCATCTGCTGGTGATCATCGATAGAAAGAAAGAGCTTCCCTTTAGGAAGTTACTTGATTGGCTATGGTGGAAGTCTGCTTTCACCTAGCCCCATGTAAAGTGTTTTATTAGTTTAGGATTGTATATAAATAAGCTCCTTTGAGCATGTATCTTTATTTTGTTGCTTTTATTTTTTGGCCTGTATTTTTAGCAGCGGGATGTTTTGAGCCTGACTCCATAGCCCAACAGCAAGGAATTGAAGTTGTGGAATGAGTTCTTAGAGCATCACAGGGATGATTATATCCCCCATGGAGCCTAATGTTAGCGACATTATTTGTATTGGGCTCAAAAATACCCAGGTCTGCAGGTTACACGGGAAATGCCCCAGTGCAACGTGGGAGAATCTCTTTTCTGATCACAAGTCAAGTGAGTAGGAGAAGTTTTGATGTCAATGACCGAGATCCACCTACAAAACTAATTGACGTGCATCGGGATTTCGGGGCTGCCAAGTTGCCCAGGTTTTAGAAGGATAGTGCCAATAGTTCAAGACAAATTTGCGTCATTCGATCCAGTTGAGACAGGTGGAAGTCAGTCAACGTATCGGGGATCGTTGTTTCTAGAAACGAAGAGCTTCTCATTCTTTACAGCTGAAATCGTCGATCGGTGAAATTTCGAAAGCACCTTTGGAGCCAAGCCCACAATCCTAGCACCAGGTCACATCAAGAAATCCTGGGATTGAAAGCAGCCCCTTTCTAAATAGCGGATGCTATCTTGACCATACATCTTAGGGACACACGGCGTGCATCCATGCCATGTCCGAATTCACGAGTTTGAGGGGTAAGCACTTCTCGTCATTTCACATTTCCAAACCTCGAATCCTGAAATGTCGAAAGAGCCCAGACTCGGGCCTGCAGTATCACAAAGTAGCCTCATTCGTTCATCCACAGGAGCCACCTGGTGCGCGATTAGGCTCCCCACCTTTTCTCCCATTGCGACTTCGAAGTGCTAGGACAGTTTCATCATATTCCCAATGCACGAGGTGCCAGGAGTGTCGAGGACCCAGGCCCACAACATCATCGAATAGGTTCAGGACCGTCGGATCTGAGAGGGACACGTGGCACCCAATTAGGTCATCTCAGCGTTTCGCTCATCGCAGATGTGAATAAGTAAGGATTAACTCCTTCCATTTGTGAATGCCGAAAGCATTTTGGGAATAGACACAGGGTCCCAGCCCGTGGTCACTTGGGAAAGAAAGGAGCTATGCAAAAAGGGGTCGAAGGCATCAATTCTAGTCGCCAAAAGGATCATCGTGATCTCCATGCATCATCTGATCTGACCTCGATCCTGGTTTTTGCCTGGAGTAAATGAAGCTGAGAAGGGGTGGTTGAAACCTCTCCTCAGGCATTAAGTGCAAAGTATGGATAATCTAGCAAGTGGTCTACTCGAGAAGGTCCTGTGTACCCATCTTTCTAAAGAAGCCATGCCAAGTCCTCGACCAGCCGAAGGAAGTCTGCACACGCTAGCTCGACACTTAATGGTTCATCTACTCCCCTTGTAGGAGCCATGCGCAGTTAAGGTGGTGTCTGATAAAGAATACCCGTCCGAATTTGGCTGAAGGGACACCAAGCCTGGATAATTGAACACGTCGATGTTAGGCGATTTTCTCTGAGTATATAAACTCAGTCTTTATATTTTGTAATCCATCGATGGTTGAGAAAGGATCTCGATTGTCAAACTTTAATGAAGCACTATTTTCCTGGTTATGTGTGGACTCTCGAGACTTCTTGTCTTATGAATGTCATTTTATTTCACATATTTGTTTACACTATATTAGAATGGCTCGGAATTGGAGAATCCAGTCGAGTTGTAACTGTTATAGGATGATGTAGATTTGATCACTGTAACAATTGTATTGTTTCTAATCGGTCCCTATGATTTTCTTAGCGCTGAATGACTTGGAATTGGAGAATCTATTCAAGTCCCCCATTTCAGTTCCCCGAAGCTCTGAACCAGAGGATCTCGCATTCAGAGTTTTTCTCCTACTAATTACTGAAAGTCCTGTTGCCTGAGGTAGTTTGTCCACCCCTTTCACCAAATCTTCAACCTGCTCATTTACAAATCAACCCATTGACTGAAGTTATATCACGACCTCCTTTGTTTCTCACATGCCGGACCCAGTCCCTGAGTTTGAGTGATACCTTCCCGAGTCTCTACCCATTTTATCACCCATTAAAACTATCGTGACATAAAACTGATGGGCGTTGGGCTCTGCTCCTGCAAGAAATCCAGGAGTGACTTCTGATGCTAATAGGTACAACCTTCCAGAATTTTAAAGTCCCTAGATAACTAGCATGTGGACATATGGGTCCTTACTAATCCTTTAACTCCCTAGTGTGATTTAATCTAAGAAAGGTTAGAAACTATCCTAGATTGTGGACATGTGGGCATGTATGATCCCGTTACAAAACCTTTAAACTTCCCTAGTGATTTAATCTAAGAAAGTAAATTTCAACACTATCCTATTTTTGTAGCACATGGGCATGTATGGGCCCATTAGAATCTTAAGATGTGATTGAAAAATAAACTGAGAGGAGTCCCGAGGGGGTTGTTGTCCTCTCCTAAATATTTTGTCTTTTAAGGGAGATGAAATTTTCCCTGAATCATTTTTTTGATTCTCAAGGTCGCTCTATGGCGCGAGAGAAGAGCATACTAAATGATTGATATCTAATTTTCAGTCCCAATGCAAGATTTATATGTCATTTAAAATGATCCCAACTTAACTTTAATCAAAGAAAGCCATCCATGTGGGAAAAATGAAATAAGAAAGAGGAAAAATAATGATTTTAACCCCCTAAGTGCCTATGTTTTGACTATCCTTTCATGTGGAGAGGGAATCTAAGTGTGGTTCATATTACAATTTGTATGGAATCAAGCTTAAAAAGGCTATGGGCCCTCCAAAAATCACAAAAACCCTTACAATTTGTGAATTTATGAGAAGATGTGTGGGTCTCAGAGTAGATAGAGGCGCACGTGGCGCCAATGCACAACTGAAAAATGACCTTTTGGCGTAGGTGCACAGTATGAATTGAGAAAAATAGTCAGTTGAGAGAACGTGTGCTGAAGACACGCTTGTGGGTCAAAACACCCACGCACTTCTATTACACGGTCGTGAAGAAAATTTCAGATGAAATTCCCTCAGCCCAGCTTTGAATTTGGATTTTTGTAGGTGGGATTGGGCTAGTTATGGTTCCTACAAGTTAAATAAACAAAAGGAAGAGCTAAAATAACCCAAATGGGGAAATAAATTGATACCTTTTCCTAGTGGAGTCACCAATTTGTTGCACCCCTTTTGTCACCTAAATGAGCAAAATAGGGGGTCTTACAAGCCCAGTTGAGTTAGCTAGGCAAGACAACATTGAATGAAAGAGTTAGAAAAATCAATCATAAGGAATGAACAAATAACTAAGCTAAGAACAATAAAAGAAACTAAACTAGAGTGCATAAGAACATTAAAACCAAAAATAAACAACACTCATGCCACCAATGGATAGGATTGTATTAGTGGGAAAACACAAAAGAGAAAGGGATACTTATGGGTCCCTTATTCCTCCAAGGGAGGTCTCTTTGACCCCCAAATATCGATCTCCTCTTACAAGTAACAAAATAGAAGGAAATGCTGAAGAGAATCCAAAGCATATTCACTCAAGAGGTGATGTGAATGGCTAAATGAAATGGTGCTTATATGCTCTTGATGAGGAAAGAGGATCCTCCAAGAAAATATAGGTAGGATAAAAATACAAATGAATTCCTTAGAAATATAATGCAGCCATGGTCTCCTTTTATAGCATAGCTTTGAGGCATTATTTAACCAGTCTTTAGTGTGAACAAGGGGCCCTTTAGGGCACCCTTGGGTCTTTGACCAGCCCCCCAGTAGGATTCATCCAATATTTGGGTATCAAATCGACTTGGAAGTTGAACCATAAGTGGGTGGAAGGCCAACCAATATCATAAATGAATCATTCTGAGGGGTGCGCAGTTTTTTGTGTCCACAGTCACACATCATGTGCATGTTCACTTTTCTTGCGGTTATGGATGGTGCATGTGCGCCTGCTTCCTATGTAGTCTTATCCCATGATGATTTTATTACTACTTGTATAGTTTTGGACCTTTTGGAAATGCATTTTTGGTCCATGAGTGAACTAATGGGTGTTTTGAAGATGTTGGATTCCTGTAACCATTTGCGGACGAAATTTCAGTGATAACATGCACTACATTTTCTAAGCATTCAATCACAAAAAAATTTCCACAATCCCTGTGAGGCTGACTAGATCACATCAGGCTCCTCAGCCTATGATCTAACCCTCGATATCTAGTTACTAAGATCTCCTACAACTAAACAACTTATAGAAAGGCTTAAGATCTTACAACCATTCTCTTGGCTAAGAAAACAATACTCTCTAACCTTCTTCAACTTCCGACCTAAACCTCCTAGGTACTTATTTATACTTATTTTTGGCCGATCATCCATTACAATGTCTTACAAAAATACTAACCCTATAGTGGTTAGGATTCTTTGCATGCATGCCTTGCATGTTTTCCTCCTTTGCATGTTTATTTCCCTCGCACGTGCTACTTTTCCTTCCAGCTGAACTTTTCTAATTTACACTTTACTTTCCAAAATTGGATTCTTCCTCAAAATCAGCATGCGCCCTACAGGCCCCCAACACTAACATGTGGCTCATCCCGAGGCCACCTAGGAGTTCATTCTTCCTCAATGAAAACCTTTGATACGTTGTGGAACTTGTCTGCAAGTTTTCTTTCTATTTCCTTGGCCTGCGTGACCTTCTCTATGAGTTTTTCTAATGCTTGCACTATGATCTCCTCTCAGATCATGGCTGTGAACTCTTCCTGTGTTTTTTCCATGTTCTTCTTCTCTTCTTCCAACTACGTGATCATCTCCACTTATTTATTTTGAAGAGTTTCCATCTATTACTGGCTTTCCTTCTTCTGTGTCTGTGCAACTTTTAACTCTGCATACAACTTCTTCATATCATGTGTTCCCTTCAGAACCTCGATGATGCTCGTTGTCTTTTTACTCTGCTTGAGGTCCTGGATTGTTGTGCTTATTCTTTCTTCCTCCTCGTCCCATTGTTGGACCTGCTCATCCTCCTCTAGTGCTGTCCAAAGTTGTGCTTCTTTTTCAAACAATCCTACAGTTGTGTTAACTTGTTTCTCCAGCTCTTCTAGTTGGATTGCAACTTTTTATTTCCTCTTCTCTTGAACCTCAGGCGAGGTCGTGGGATTGAGCTTCTCTTTAATATACTCGATCTCTTGCATGTACTATTCAATTGTCTGTGCAATTAGGTTGATCTTATCCTCTGCGCTTCTCTATGTTGCCTGCACATTGTTGGGGATTCGGCTGTATGCCTTTTTCAATCCCTACTCAATTATGTTTGTGTGATCCTTTTATTCCTTGGTTTTGAACTTGACTTGTGCGATCACCAATTACAAAGATTCCTTGCCATCTCTTGTCTCCTACAGTTCCGTTTCATTTGTTTGGGCATGTGATTGTACCTCCTATGCAATACTAACTTGGAGCCTATACAATGCCTTTGTAGGTATTCTTGGTATTAGCTATAACCTGAGAGTTAGACTCTCATGGGAAATAGTATGAACTATGTCCTCCTTGGTTGGCATAGTCCTTGTCACCATTGTTGCTTCTTCGAGGAAGGATTCAATTCCCCTTTCAGGCCTCTACGTTGACCTGATCTACTCGAGGACCCACTTTATTCCTACCAGGTCATCTTGTATTCTTTCTCTCTGGTGTTGGACTTCTTCAAAATATTCCTGCTGCATAGTCTTGCATTGTTTCTACCATGAGATCTGTTTCATCCTCCGTGATATTGTATTCTGGTAGTTTTTTATGTCATTTTTCCTTCTTGGGTGATCTTCCCATATGTACTATCGACCTCTTCGGGGGCCCTGAATCCTATGGAATAGGTGTTGAGGGGTTTTCTTGTGTTGTAGTGTCCCCCACTCCTTGTTATTTCTATCTGGGGAAATGTCCTTTTGTGTTTCCTGTGTATTATTCTTCGACACACTCCCCTTATTTTGTTTCCCTATCTTCTAACTGGGTTTCCCCAACTTCGTCGAATTTTTGGGCACACCGGTGTCTACCTCAGTACCCTTAGGAACTTCTTACATCAGGACTAAAATCCTTCAATCATCATGCCAATTCTTTATTTCCATTTCTATGTCATCCTCAGTGATGCAGTATCTCAGTTGTAGCCATTCCTTCCCTGGATCCCTGCCTGCTTGGATCCGCATGTTGTACCTTGTTTCCATGAATCTGGATATGTCCTGATATTGTACGACCACGTCTCGAGTAATCCTCCAAGTGTTCACAAATATTTCCTGTATCGCGATGAAATACCTGGGAAAGGTACCTGTGTTGGCAGTTCTATTCTTTGGGTATGAATTACTCCCCAATGATGTGTACCACGTTGTGTGGCATCGATCGATCTATTCACAAAAATGAGAGTACGAGGGCTCCCTCCACCCCATCAACACGATCAAAATGAGTAACCATGAGTAGTGGAACTTTGTTCCCAAGTCCTATGTGTCTTTGAAGTCTTCGAGGAACAAGTTTAATAGATACGGGTCCCAACTCAATGTAGTTCCATTAGTACAATGTGCTACAACTACGACAACCCCGACAAGGACTTCTTCCTTGCAGCATTTCCTAAGCATTTTGCAGGAGATGACCTGGTTTCCATCCTTGTTGATGCATCACCGATCCTCTTTATTATGATCTTTCACGAGCCCCTCTCCGTGCCTTAATTTTTCTTCATCTCCTCAACCAGGTATTTTTCCTTTGTTTTGTCATCCAAGTTCTGTGTGGGGTTCTCACCCATTGATGGTAGTACTGTGATGAGTGAAATAAGTTCCACATCTATTGATATGGGTTGTTCCAACCATAATAATACTCCATGGAGGATTTCCATCAACTGCTGGACCTAGTTGTTTACTTCTTTCCCCCTTCCACAATGGGGAATTTCAAGTAGGTTCATAATGCTTGTGTTGTCCAGGCCAGCTTCCCATGGTTTCAGTTGTAAGATTGGGTGTCCAAAGGGGGCTGTCCCTATGTTGTCCATGTATACCTATTGTGAAAACTTGGGGAATTTTCCAGCATCGGCCATTTCATGGTCTGAATATTTAAAATTCTCCACACATCCCAAAAGTGTCGGTGTGTTTTGCACTCCCTCTAGAATTCACCATAGTATGATGGATATGTCATGTTGTCTGCGTGGGCACCACGTCGTGGGATGTTTTTCCTTTCTTCTTGGTGGATGACTTGAGGTCCCAATGTCCATCTATAAATTTCCCGCATGAGGGTCTGTTTGGTCAGTAATATCTTCCAACAGACCCTCCTACTACTGCATAGATTCTTCTTCGGGTGGTCTTGGAACTACATCCTTTGTGTGTGTGTTGGCTTTGACATCCATTTGTAGTGTGACCCTATGCACCATTGTGTGGGTCGATTTCCATAGCCATTTGTGTTGGCGGTTGTGTTTCTTCCACCACTAGTGTAGTGATTGATGGTTATACCCATGGTGATGGAATCACATCCACATCGACGAATTCCTCAGTCTCTGTGGTTTTCTGTTCGGCCTCCACGGTTTCATATGATACCCTAACAGTGGTTCTTTTTTTCCTCTCTACTTGTCTTGGCGCTCCCATATTCGGTGGTTCCATCATGGATACTGGTCATTTTTTGTTGAATGGGTTCCAATAGACTCTTACTGCGTTCTTCATCAATTCGCTTCTGCTTTGCATGCTCTCTATCACTACAAGTTCACGTTTTCACAATAAGTGTTATGTTCCCCGCGTTTCCCCTTTATATAGAAAATGTCATGAAACTTCTTGGAGATGATTCCTTGGTTATGTTCCCCGTTCATAAATGACACCAGTTGGCACCTTTTTTCGGTAAGATCACCATTTTTCATTTTTTTCACTTTTTCTAATTGTTAACCCTTTTTCCAATGCACTGAGTGTCTCGAGTACACAGGGTATTTTTGCAGTAATGTTTCCTTAGTGCACAGTATATCACCTGTATGTTTCGTGCATACATTTTTCCTTTCGTCACACTAAGTCCCCTTTTTTCTACGTGTTGTATTTTCCAGTATTTTTGTATTTTTTGTCTTTTCTATTTTTGTATTTATTTTTCCTTCTTTTTTTCATTTCTATATCTTAACTCCTACTATAATACACTATGTACATGTTTTCTTACTGTTCTATAACTTTTAAGTGTTTGGAGGTCGATTATCGCTATATAGTTTCAGTCGACTCCCATTGATCAGTCCTTTCAGTTCTGTACGTTTCAAGTCTTTTAACTATACATATCCCCCATATGGGACAATATTCACTTCATATGGCCCCAACAAATGCATTCTGAATTTACTAGGATGTTGAAAAAAAATTATGTCATAGTGCAAGACTAGGTCTCCCTCCTTGAAACTCTTCCTCTTGATATTTCTGTCATGCCAAGATTTGTCCCTTTCTTTCTGTACCTATTGGTGAAATCTTGCCAAAATCCTATCTTCTTCCATCTCCATTCGTTGATTGAGCCTTTCATTTACTATGCTTCTTTCTGTCATGTTGGTAATTGTCGCTACATGAAGACTGGGTACCAAAAATTCTAATGGTACTACTTCTTCCTTCCCATACACCAATCTGAATGGTTTTTTGTCTTATCAAATTTTTACATGTAGTCCTATATGCCCATAGTATTGATGGTATCTTAAAATCCCAATCATCCCTGTTGACATTCTAGATCTTTGTTAGAGCATCCTCTAAAATCTTATTGAAGGCTTGTACTGTTCCATTTTCATGAGGATGGTATGGTGTACTCTTCTGATGATATAATTCAAACTCCTCAGTCATATACTTGATAGTACTATTGATAAATTCAGTACCTTGGTCACTCATCAAAATCCTTGGACAACCAAATCTAGTGATCACTTTCTCAAACAAGAAGTTTGTTGTTGTGTCTTCCCTGCAGTCTTTGATTGGTGCTGCTTCTGTCCATATCGTTAAGTATTTTGTCACTGTAATGATAGATATTGTTCCTGACCTTTTCTCTAGTGGGTGGATTGGCCCCACAAAGTCTATTTCCCATTTTTAAAATACCTACAAAGTTACTTGTGCTCTTAGGGGCATCTCATCCCTTCTATTAGGTTTACCAATCCTCTGATAGACATCACATCTCTGGAAATATTCCTTATCATATTTTTGATTTTTTGGCCACCATAGTCCTACACGCAATACCTTATGCACAATAGCTTTTCCAACATAATGTCCTCCAACTATTCCCTAATGAGATTCTACCAAAATTCTAGGCCTTTCGTGTTGTAGTATGCATCTTATCAAAATGTTGTCTGCGCCCATATTGTATAAATGTCCTACAATCAGTTGATAATATGTGGCTCTTACTACCATATTTTTCTTCTTCACAGTGTTAACATCTTGTGGTGTAATTCTTGTACTCAAGTATTCAATAATATCAACATAGTATTCACCGACTATTTGAACTAAAAATAATTATGCATCAAGGAAGTTGTCTTCCAAGTTGGTAGGTTATTCTACCTTTGTTACCCTTGAGAGGTGATGTTGGCACAGGGGCAGATCTAGTGTTCAATGCTTCAACAACACACCAACAAAACCCTAACTAACGACCCTTTCAACAACACCTGCGAAGCAGGCAAAGTCTCACCCGACGTAGAAGCATGGGGGTTACAAGATGCAGGTGTCTATAACCAAGTTGGGAAACTGATCTGTGATAATAACACTTCGTAGAGTACTCTAGAAACACTTAGAAAAGGACACGAATTAGTTTATTATCTTCATTAACATTGCAAAACAAACCCTAGGATAGATCGATGCAGTAACAATAAAGATTAAGCACTTCGATCGTTTAACACATAGCACTAAGTTAGATATAACATTCATTCATTCTTAACACAAATAAACACTAAGCATCATTAGATCTATCTAACATAGATAATAATTAAATCACTAAGCAGATTCATAACATCACCGACAAAGCACAAAAAAAACTAAAGACAAAAGATATACGTGGTTCACCCCAGTGTGGGGCTAAGTCCACCAACTGCTTCAACTTATTTATTATTCTTCAATCTCTTACATTCATCTTCTCTTGTTCCCTAAGCCACAGAGCCAATATTCACACCAGACAGGAGATCTGTGCACTGTGCACCAGATCCTCCTTCCAAAAACTAGGTCAAGGAAAAAATCCAACTTCTCTATCAAGAACAAAGCCTTACATAGAGATTATGTTTCACAAAGAAAATCAAACCCACTTTCACTTAGCTACTTTGTTCTTACACCGTTTCTCCTCTACAATACTTTCTTACCCTTATTTATACTTTTACAATTCCTTACAAAAAGGCCTAAACATGGGAGAAACCATGGGATGACATCCCATAACCCATTACAAAAACCCTAATGAACCCCTTGTTGGGTCGACATAGACCACCAAATAAGTGATATCCGCGATCTCAACTCTGCCTGGGCACTCCATCTTCGACCAACCTGTCAAATTCAAAAAAGTGGTCAAACCTAACCAAGGTTTCCTCGAAACTTGGTCAAGGGCCGACAGGCCCCCAACACTCACTTGTGACTTGTCCCAAGTCACTCAGGTCTGGTCAATGTCGCTTCTAAGTCCTCAAGCTTAACTCAAGCTACCTCAACCTACTGCTTCGCCTCAGCCTCCTACTCAGCAAGTTCTTGGATCATTTTCTCTGTAACAAGCCATAAAGGGCGCTATTCTGTTGTCGCCACCACTTGGTCCAATTGCGAGCCTTGTCCTTCAATTTCTTCAAACACCTTGCAGGATTCTTCCTACATAGGTTGTAGTTTCTGCACGACTTCCATTACCCTGCCTTAGATGGTAGTAATCTATTGTTGTACCATGCAGTATTCCTAGGATCTATTCATTCTTTCAATTGCGGTGAGCAGCTTCATTTATGCCTGCATGGAGAAGGCATGTTGTTGCACCTCCTATAACTGTGCTTTCACTTTCCTTAGATATGGATCTTCTTCAAGGCATTCATATGTCTGCGCACTTCTATCACTCAACTATTTTCATTCCGAGGTGAGGGCTTTGATCCTTAATACTATGTTCTTAACAACTTTCTCCCTCTGGTCACACACCTCCTATGGGGTGCTCGGTACTACTTGGATATCCAAATCCATTATCCTCACTTGAAGCTACTGGATGGTCTCAGTGAGCTTCTCTACTTGAATATCAACCGAATCCTTTTCCTCCTATGCCAAGCCTGGTACAGAGTGACATGATTTGTTCACCGCTTCTTTGACCATAGTCTACTCTATGAGAAGCTAGTCCTTTTATCTCTTTATCTTCACTTTGTCCTCCTGGAGCATTGCCCAAAAATCGTCTCTCTCATTTTCATAGGCAGTTACACAGTACCACACTACTCGTAATTTCTCTAAGACTTCCTCTTTCTCTTGTTTCAAGGCTTCTGTAGCCTTCTCCTTTTCTTCCTGGATTTTCTGAAGTTGAGCCTCTTTCACATCTTCCAGTCTTCTTAATTGGGCTGGTTCATCCCCCAATTATGCAATCTATGATGAGGAAGGCGCAGTAGGTATTGCACAGATCAATTGAATAGCTTGTTGAAGTTCCTTTAGTTACTTCTTGACCCTTTCATACAACTCCTCCTGCTTCACTCCATATCTATGTAATATTTCCCTAGAAGCATCCTCTATGGCTCCACAGACCAAGATGATGTCATCCTCCATGAGAGTGGCCTCTAACTGGGGCTTGCTAGCGCGCATCTTTTTTCTTGCTGAAGGTTTCTACAGAGAAACCTTCCTCTTCTATGATGTTACTATTTCAGTAGGGGGATCTTTCTGCAGTGTAGCTTCTCCTTCTCCTTTCTTTTCTCCTTCATCCCCTCCTCCTTAACCATTTGGTTCATCTCCTCCTCCTAGAAAGATATATCCATTTTCTTCAGAGGTGTTGTCCTCCTCATCAGCCTATATATTCTAGAATTCCTACTTTTTCTTCTTCTTCTTTTTCCCACTAGACTATCTGACAATCTTGAACTGGGTGACTAGGGGGCTTCCTATGATGTCAGTGTCGAAGAGTTTTTCATCAAAAATAGGTACAAGGAACTCCTTCGGCCACTCCTTCCTGATCTACTCCATGTCTTCTACTATCATCTTGTAATATGACTATAACTCTTCCTTTCTTTCATCTTTGTGCATAGTGATATAGATAAATTGTTGATCTGCGCAGAACCTAGCTATCGGTATATACTGGTGCAAGGTGCACAGTGTCATGCACAAAAATTATTCAATGGAAACCATTAGTTACTGATAATACACGTGGAACACAACGTTTGACTTCCATTGCTTCTGTAGTGTCCCCGAGGCCAAGCCCCATTGTAAGCCAAGTTCTGAAAGGAATTGTGATTATGTTTTATAGGCTGGTGAGCCAAGTTTTTATAAGCTGAAGACTTATGTGTTTGTTAGGCCAGGGAGCTTAAGTGTTGAAGGCTAGGAGCCTTCTAGTGTACTTGTATGTATGCATAACATTTAATAAAATATAAACACCGCCAGGTGCAGAACGACCACGATGAATGAGTGAAGGGGGACTAAGCATCCACAGAGTGGGAAAGGAATTAGGGGCTGAAGGTGGGGAAAGGGGCTAAGTGTTGAGCCTAGGGGCTAAACCTAGGGGGCTTAAGCCTGGGAATAATATTTTAATATTATTCTAAAATAACATGTGCATTTTATGTTTCATTTCATCGTAAGTTTTGGAAAGGGTAAGTGTGAAAAGGGGATGCATGTTGATGCAATGCATGCAGTTCCAAGGGTGACAAGTGTTATCCCTAGTGCATGCAAATAAAATGGCTAGGAGGAGCCATGAGAGGGATCCCTCCTCCATTCTACCTGATGGTCTAAAGGTGAATGATCAGACCTCTGCAAAATAATACCCTGGTGCATCCCTGAAAGCTGAAAAGCCTGGGTTGACTACTGAGATAGCCGGTACATCCCCTGTCTAAATAGTTCGAACCTGCATTTACCCTTGCATGGATTGTTTGTCACGCATCCCCGACAACCAGAGCGTGAGTCTATCCTGTGTTGCCAGATTGGGAAATAAGAAGTGACCGACCATTGTTGAACCTGTTGGAAAGCCCGTGTCTGTTTTCCCCATGGGTTGTTGTGACCATGCAGTGCTGGACTGCGTGGGGTCTTGTTGGCCAGTGGTGCAACACTCTCTCCAGGTGAGAGAGGTGATTGATGTTGATAGAACAGGTTGTTGGCCTATGAGAGATTATCTCTAGGTGAGAGAGTGCGCGGAGGAAGGAGAGAACTCCTGGAAGGAACCTTGTAGCTGCCACAGAGCTCGGAGACTTCTAGTCCGGCCTATTCCTGTAACCCAAGGCAAGGGAGATTAGCAACCGAAGGACTGTCCAGGTGACAGAGAAGGTGTATACTCCTGGGGTGGAACAAGCATGTGGGTAATGAGGGTCTGTGGGCAGTGAGCATGGGAGGTTCCTTGGAGAGAATCCCTTACTTGTGGTTGTGTGTTGTTTTCCCTGTAACCTCAGCCTAGCCTAGATTTCCTTGCCTTGTGGTGGAGCTTAGTCCCAGCTCGGGGGTGACCCACTGCTGAGCCGATAAGCAGTGTGGTCTAAGGTTTGGAGGTTCATGGAAGGCCTCCACTTGGTTGGTGGAATCTACCATTGATAAATATAAGTATCAGATGATGCTTTAATTATGTTTTGTATCTCTGTGTATTATAATTATCATGAATTCTGATGTGCATTTGGATTAATGTATTTGCCATGGATTATTTATGTTAAAAATGATTCTTATGCTTACTCTCAGCTTAAATGTATTTCTTTGCTTAAATTCATCCGATTAATTATGAATGAGAATGTGTTATTCTGCGTAGTAACACCTACACGGTAGCCAAGGTGCGCTACAGTTACTCTAGGTTATCTACCAGAGTGGTGTTATAGTAACCTTGGTAGCCGAGTGAAAGGGGTGTTACAGTTTGGTATCAGAGCCAAGGTTTCGACACTGAGCCTAGATGGTCCAGTGGAGCAGTCTTTGGATCAAGGATGCGAAGGGAAATTGGGTCTGGAAGGCCAATTTCGGACCCTGGTGTGATCCAAAGTGTCAATAAGTTACCTGACGAGTTTGTTTTTAGCTCAGGAGGTATAGCGGCGTATGAAACTGCAGATAGTATGGTATTAGTACATAGGGAGAGAGGACTCCACACCAGAAGTGTAGGAACTTTAGGACTTGTTCGGGAGGGAAGGTGAACCCTCATGACTGTTAGATCTGGAAAGTGTGCACGGGGTTTAAATCCCTTTGGAATTGCAGAGGAGTGTGGAAATCGCAATACGCGAAATCCCGAATTAGTTAAGGAACCGTCTGAGCCGTCAGATCTTGGCTAGAAAACCCGACAGTTGTTGGATCTGTCAGAAGATATCTGAGGGTTAAAACCCCAGTGAATAGGGGCAAAATCCCCCAAATAGATATGAACCATCCGAATGATGGAGGCCACGTGTCGTGAAATTACCCATTTCAGGAAATCGGGAATTGCGGAATCAGGAATCCTGATGATGAATGCCCGTGATTTTTCATGGTGAAAACCTCGGGATAGATCTGAGCCGTCCAATGGATAGAGTTTATGTGTCGAAATATTAAATGCATCGGGAAACCAAGGATCAATATTTTGGGAGTCCCATGATCGAGAGTTCGAGCTCTCGTGATGATAAACCCGATGAACATACGAGATTCTTTCGGAGGATCTCAAAGTCTATGATGACCATTAGATGTGAGGAAGAGATGTTGACTTTAATCCAGGGTGTGAATGTGCATTAAGATAAGTAACAAGCATATCTGGACGGCCAGAGTCCACCCGCCC
>SNQJ01S0096584.1:61090-73953 GCA_010110895.2 Picea sitchensis | reverse complement strand
GATTTTCGACAGTTGAATAAGGTCACTGTCAAGAACAAGTATCCTCTACCAAGGATTGATGATCTTTTTGATCAGTTGAAGGATGCGAAAATATTTTTGAAAATAGATCTCTGATTAGGATATCACCAAGTGAGAGTAAAGGATGAGGACATTAGCAAGACCGCCTTTAGAAAAAGGTATGATCATTATGAGTTCATAATGGTGTCGTTTGGATTGTCCAACACGCCTGCTATTTTCATGTGCTTAATGAATGGAGTGTTCAGAAATTATTTGGACAAGTTTGACATAGTCTTTCTGGACGATATCTTGGTGTATTCCAAGACAAAGGAAGAACATGAGCAACACTTGAGAATGGTGCTGCAAGTGTTGAGAGAACACCAACTGTATGCAAAAATGAGCAAGTGATCTTTCTATCAAAGGCAGATCCATTACTTGGGACATATAATATCTGAAGAAGGGATCACTTTGGATCCTGAGAAGGTACAGGCCATTCGAGAATGGCCAGCGCTAAATAATGTGGCAGAAGTTAGATATTTTATGGGTCTAGTGGGCTATTATAGGAGGTTCATAGCCGGTTTCTCAAAGATAGCTCATTCTATCACTTCCTTGCAA
Source organism: Picea sitchensis (assembly GCA_010110895.2). Lineage (NCBI taxonomy): Eukaryota > Viridiplantae > Streptophyta > Pinopsida > Pinales > Pinaceae > Picea > Picea sitchensis. Next base: position 73,341 of record SNQJ01S0096584.1, on the reverse strand, counting down.
AGGAAGGAGAAGAAGTTCCAGTGGATTGAAGAATGTGAGAGCATCTTCCAGTGATTGAAGCAGCTACTAACCAGTGCTCCAATTCTGAAGATTGCAGATCCAAATAAGGATTACGTAGTGTGCACAGATGCATGTAAGGAGGGGCTGGGAGGAGTTCTCAACCAAGAAGGATTTGTAGTTTGTTATGAATCTCGAAAGTTGAAGGAACATGAGAAGAATTATGCCACTCAAGATTTAGAGCTAGCATCAATCGTCCACGCCTTGAGGAAATGCAGACATTACCTCATGGGAAAGAGATTCGAGTTGAGAACAGACCATAATGGTCTGAAGTATTTATTTGATCAACCGACCTTAAATGCCAGGAAAATCAGATGGCTGGAGTTTTTGTGCGAATATGAATTTGATATCAAGCATATCAAAGGGAAAGAAAATAAGGTGGCTGATGCACTCAGCAGAAAAGTGCATGAATTACATGCTGCAACCATTAGCATGTACAGGACTGAGATGAAAGAAAGAATTTTGGAAGCTGCAAATACTGATTTGCAGTACAAAGGTCTTGTATCAAAGCTACAACAGTGTGAAGAACCACAACCCAAGGAAAGTTACACCTTGGGAGCTGATGGTTTACTTTTGTATAAAAACAGAGTGTATGTACCCAATGTCCGGGAATTGAAACTGGAAATTCTAAAGGAGATGCATAATGTGGCTTATGCTGGACATCCTGGATATCAGAAGACTATGGAAGTAGTCAAAATCCATTACTTTTGGTTGGGTTTGAAGAAATAAATCACTGAATACATCACCAGATGTATGGAGTGCCAAAAGGTTAAGGTTGAGCATAGGCACCCAGCAGGGTTGTTGCAGCCTTTACCCATTCCTGAGTGGAAATGGGATGTGGTAACAATGGATTTCATCATCGGACTACCTAGAACAAGCAAGCAGCATGATTCAATCATGGTGGTGGTGGACAAGCTTACTAAAGCTGCCCATTTTATTCCACTGAAAACCACCCACAGGGCAGCAGATGTTGCTGACATCTTTTTAAAAGAAGTTGCACGCTTGCATGGAATTCCTAAGACAATTGTGTCTAATAGAGACCCGAAATTCACTTCGAATTTCTGGAAAGGACTGTTCAAAGGATTCAGAATGAATCTGAACTTTAGCACAGCGTATCATCCCAAGTCTGATGGATAGACAGAGAGAGTGAATGGAGTGATAGAAGACATGCTGAGAATGTATGTGATGGATAAACCATCAAGGTGGGAAGACTACCTGCATTTGGTAGAATTCGCCTACAATAATGTGTATCACGCATCATTGAAGATGAGTCCATTCGAAGCGCTTTATGGAAGAAAGTGCAACACTCTAGTGAGTTGGGATAATGCAGCTGACAGAGTAGTAGTTGGGCCTAAACTGCTCAAAGAGATGGAAGATAAAATGGTAAAAATTAAACATAATCTAAAAGCTGCCCAGGATAGGAAGAAAAGTTGAACTGATAGTAACAGAAACCACAGAGAATTCAAAGTGGGTGATCATGTTTTCTTGAAAGTGAAAACTAACATGACTTCCCTGAAGCTAGGAAGTTACGCCAAGTTGGCAGCAAGATTTTGTGGGCCATTTGAGATCCTGGAAAGGATTGGGCCAATTGCATACATGCTTGCATTACCTGCATCTATGACTATACAAATGTGTTTCATGTTTCATTGGTTAAGAAATATGTACCTGATGCTAATCATATTATTGATTGGATTGTGATTCAGGTGGAACCAGAAGGTGTCCTGCAAGTGCATCCTGTGCGCATATTGGACAGGAAAAGAAAACAACTCCGGAATCGAGCTGGAGAGATTGTAAAGGTCCAGTGGACCTGGTACAATCCCCAGGATGCGACATGGGAGCATGAAGAGGTTATGCGGGCAGAGTACCTACATATTTTTGAAGATTTTGAAAGGCTTGCAGAGATAGTGTAAGTTGCACTAAGGACAGTGCAAAAATAAGGGGAGGGGGATTGTAGTGTCCCCGAGGCCGAGCCCCATTGTAAACCACGTTTTGAAAGGAACTTTGATTATGTTTTATAGGCTGGTGAGACAAGTTCTTATAAGCTGAAGACTTATGTGTTTGTTAGGCCAGGGAGCCTAAGTGTTGAAGGCCAGGAGCCTGCTATTGTACTTGTATGTATGCATAACATTTAATAAAATATAAACACCGCCAGGTGCAGACCGAACACGATGAATGAGTGAAGGGGGACTAAGCATCCACAGAGTGGGAAAGGAATTAGGGGCTGAAGGTGGGAAAAGGGGCTAAGTGTTGAGCCTGGGGTCTAAGCCTAGGCGACTTAAGCTTGGGAATAATAGTTTAATATTATTCCAAAAGAACATGTGCATTTTATGTTTCATTTCATCCTATGTTTTGGAAAGGTTAAGCGTGCAAAGGGGATGCATGTTGATGGAATGCATGCAGTTCCAAGGGTGACAAGTGTCATCCCTGGTGCATGCAAATAAAATGGCTAGGAGGAGCCATGAGAGGGATCCCTCCTCCATTCTACCTGGCGGTATAAAGGTGAATGATCGAACCTCTACAAAAGAATACCCTAGTGCATCCCTGAAAGTTGAAAAGCCCGGGTTGACTACTGAGATAGCCGGTACATCCCCTGTATGAACAGTTCGAACCTGTGTTTACCCCTGCGTGGATAGTTTGTCATGCATCCCCGACAACCAGAGCATGAGTCTATCCTGTGTTGGTGGATTGGGAAATAAGAAGTGACCTGCCATTGTTGAACCTATTGGAAAGCCCATGTCTATTTTCCCCATGGGTTGTTGTGACCACGCAGTGCTGGACTGTGTGGGGTCTTGTTGGCCAGTGGTGCAATGATCTCTCCAGGTGAGAGAGGTGATTGAGGTTGGTAGAATAGGTTGTTGGCCTATGAGCGATTCTCTCTAGGTGAGAGAGTGCACAGAGGAAGGAGAGAACTCCTGAAAGGAACCTTGTAGCTGCCACAGAGCCCGGAGACTTCCGGTCTAGCCTTTTCCTGTAACCCAAGCCAAGGGATATTAGTAGCCAAAGGACTGTCCAGGTGACAGAGAAGTTGTATACTCCTGAGGTGGAACATGCATGTGGGGAATGAGGTTCTGTGGGCAGTGAGCATGGGAGGTTCCTTGGAGAGAATCCCTTCCTTATGGTTGTGTGTTGTTTTCCCTGTAACCTCAGCCTAGACTAGATTTCCTTGCCTTGGGGTGGAGCTTAGTCCCAGCTTGGGGGTGACCCACTGCTGAGCTGATGAGCAGTGTGGTATAATGCTGGGAGGTTCGTGGAAGGCCTGCACTTGGTTGGTGGAATCTACCATTGATAAAGGTAAGTATCAGATGATGCTTTAATTATGTTTTGTATCTCTGTGTATTATAATTTTCATGCATTCTGCTGTGCATTTGGATTAATGTATTTGCCATGGATTATTTATGTTAAAAATGATTCTTATGCTTATTCTCAGCTTAAATTTATTTCTTTTCTTAAATGCATGTGATTAATTATGAATGAGAATGTGTTATTCTGCGTAGTAACACCTACACGGTAGCCAAGGTGCACTACAATTACTCTAGGTTATCTACCAGAGTGGTGTTATAGTAACCTTGGTAGCCGAGTGAAAGGGGTGTTACAGCTTCGACATGTTGTTGGTGTATCACAAGGTAGAAAACCTAGCGGCCAACAACTCCGATGGTTCAATCTCCGGAAAGGTGGCTCCTTCAGGCATTTTCCAAGCGAAAAATGCAATCAACACGATCAAAATGATAAAGTGGAACTTATATCCCCTATCTTGAGCTTTGCAATAGTCTTTCTCGAGTTAATTGACGAGGAAACTCTCCTAATTCATATGCATGCCCTCCACACATTTTCCTGCGAGGTCCACCATGAACCCGGTGACCTGTGTGGGACAGTTATTTCTTATGAGCTTGCTAGCTATGAGTTGGAAAGAGAGGCACACTACATCATCCTAGATATAGGCTATCTTGTAGCCTCTCTTTCCCTTTTCGACTTCATCGTAAGCCTCCTTGATGCACTATGCCAGGGAGCGATCCGATGCCTTCCCTGGATAAAATTGTTGAGGGTCAAGTGCCTTCATGCTTAATCATGTAATCAAGTGGATCAGCATTGGATCTAGAGTAATCCATCGGTCGAGCCATAGGTTTTCACCATGGTAGCACGAAAATAGGATTTTAACACAAGAGTTAACCTCCTGGTGATGGAAAAAAAAGGGAATCTTCACCACGTTTAACACAGTGGACTACGTGATCTTGTTAATCCATTACTGGGAGACCAGAAGAGGCTTCTTCCCAGCTGTATTTTTCAGGTATCGGTGGGGTGCAGGCATAGCGTAGTTCTTTCTATCCCCTAAGTTGAAGTCACTATTCTTCAGTAACGTGATCTGTCCTAACTGGCTTCCAAATACGTGTATTCCTTTCAAAATGTACGCAGTGATCAAAATGTGCTCATAGTCATGTGGGATGTTTTCGTGGTTAACCATGCCAGCTGAAGGTGGGATATAGTCTGCTAATATCGACGGGATATGCTTCACATTAGCTAGATCACCACAATGCTTACTTTGTTGCTCATTCGCGGGGTTAACACATCCAAAACATTGTCTAGTCGAAGGGGAAGCCTACAGTCCCCTATTCGATGAATCCTGTACTCCTTCAGATAATAGTTTATCAGCCATCATCTTATTGAGGATTTCTTCAACAAAATTCTCTAGTTCAGTAGGTTTGCCCGACATTCTCACTGTTAAACAAATAGGTCAAGGTAGGTGAATGGATAAGTAGACAAACAAACAATGACGTCTAGTTTCTAATAACACATCTCGACACACAATCAATTCTTTGTTGGCTTAGTTAATCACGGGTGGTAAAAAGTGGTCCCGGCGTAACATCCATTGGGTTAAATAAGTGGGGCTTCATAACGAATTCTTCCAATGAACAAGAATGTTTCCATCAATGAAAATCTGTCCATTATGGCGCGGTCTCAACGTCCCAAAACAGTTCCATCTGCACATAAATGTGTTTCCTATTCATTCTGGAGCGTCGTTCTAATGTTCGAGGTGCCTCCAACGGTCATATAGATTCACCAGGAGGAAGTCCCATTCTGCATGGTCTTGTTGTTCTGGCGAGGTTCAGATCCTGTGAATCTACCTCCTGCGAGGTTCCAGTCTGTGAAGTCTTCCATCTATTCTCTATAGCTTCCTGTAGCTTTTCTAACTTGGATTTCTTTTTATTGATAGTCTTTTCATCTTCCCTTTAATTTGAGTCTCTCTAACAGTTTATAGAATCCTCTTTCCATTCTTATTCTTATCTTCTCCTAGCATGGTGACTTCACATTGTTGATGTTCTCTCAAAGGGTTCAAAGTTAATATCCCTTCTCTTATTAATTCCAGGTTGGGTATTCTTCTTTCTTGCATGGATAGGTCCTTCAAACCTTGTTGCATTCTTTCAATCTCGACATCTGATTCTCTTGCCTTCTGTTTCTTTGACTTATCTTCTCATCCTTCTATTAGTCGGTCTATTTTTCTAGCTATGAAATTCGTTAGGTCTTCCTTTTTCTTTTCTGTAGCTTCTTCCTTTACTTTCATTCTGATCTCATCTTCCTCAATCCAAGTCTTACCTAGTAAAAGTGGGAAAGGGGCATTTTTCTCAACAAACTTAATGACTTCAAACTCCTCTTCAATCGATGTTCCATGGATAATAATAAGTACATTAGTAACTCTTCCACATAGGGTTATCATATTTCCTTTAAACAACCCTATCCTTCCCAATGAAGGTACCACAGTAGGCTTTCCCAAAATTTTCCAAGCATCTTCTATCATAATATTCATTGGTGTTTCCTCATCCAAGACACAGTCTATGTATAAGTCTCCTATTCTTGCACTTATGCGTTATTTTACTTTCAGGACCTCTGGTAAGATGACATATTTGTGATTATTCATTGTTTATTTCAACTGTGATAACATAGTCTGAGCTTTCTCAGTTTCTTTTTCTTTGTGATTCTCTAATATGTTCTTAGTCTCTTGACTTTCTTTTCTTGTCTCATGTTCATCATTTCAACTTTAGCAATCATCCTTGGACAATCCCCAACCTCATGACCAACAATTTTACAACAAATACAAATAGGTCCTGTACCAGGGCATTCCTTAGCAAGATGTCCCATTATTCCGCAGTTATAACATAGTGTCAATCCTCTTTTTCTTTTATATGTTTCACAACCTCTTATGTACTGTGCACTAGGATCACAGTGTTGGACCTGCAATCTGCAAAAATTCTTTCTAGGTTCCTGCATCCACTTATTAATCCAAAAATTCTTTCTATGCATAGGAATAACATATCTTTCTTCATTTCTATTATCTTTACTTAGATCAAATATTTATTCCAACTGTTCCCTAGATCTCAGATTAGGACAAAATCTATTAAACATACTTCAATTTATTCTTTCAGAATAAAAATTTTCACTTATCTTACTTTTATCAAAGCACAAAGATTTACCTCTTTTAAGATCTTACCTCTTTTCTTCAGATTGGGTTTATTTTTTATCACAGAGCTTCGCAAGTCAAGTAGAGTACTTCTCACTACAACAACAGATCTACGCACATAGATTCTCTTTTCTTTTCTTCAAATCCCAACAATCACAGTTTAAGGTCTTGACAACAGAACCATTTTTTGGCATAGGGGTAGACCCAGGGTTCAACACTTCAACAACACAACAACAAAACCATAAATACCGACCCTTTCAGCAACACCTGCGAAGAAGGAAAAGTCTCACCCGAGGTAGAAGCAGGGGGGTTACAGGATGCAGGTGTCTGTAACCAATTTGGGACACAGATCTGTGATAATAACACTTCACAAAGTACTCTAGAAACACTTAGAAGGGGACATGCATTAGTTCATTAGCTTCATTAACATCGCAGAACAAACCCTAATATAGATCGATGCAATAACAATAAATATTAATCACTTCTATCATTTAGCACATAGTATTGAGTTAGATCTAACATTCATTCATTCTTAACACAACTAAGCACTAAGCATCATCACATCTATCTAACATACATAATAAGCAAAGCATTGAGCAAATTCATAACATCACCGAAAAAGCACAAAGCAAACCAAAGACACAAGATATACGTGGCTCACCCCAGTGTGGGGCTATGTCCACCAACTGCTTCATCTTCTTTATTATTCTTCAATCTCTTACATTCATCTACTCCTGTGCACTAAGCTACAGAGCCAAGCCTCACACCAAACAAGAGATCTGTGCACTGCACACTAGATCCTCCTTCTCAAAACTAGGTCAAGGCACAAAGCCAACTTCTCTATCAAGCATAGATCCTTAAATACAAATTTGTTTGCACAAAGCAACTCACACCCACTTTCACTTAGCTATGTTGTTCTTACATCACTTCTCCTCTACAATACATTCTTACACTTATTTATACTTTTACAATTCCTTACAAAAAGGCCTAAACATGGGAGAACCCATGGGCTGACATCCCATAACCCATTACATAAACCATAGNCACTTAGCTATGTTGTTCTTACATCACTTCTCCTCTACAATACATTCTTACACTTATTTATACTTTTACAATTCCTTACAAAAAGGCCTAAACATGGGAGAACCCATGGGCTGACATCCCATAACCCATTACATAAACCATAGTGAACCCCTTTATGGGTCCACATATCCCTCAAAACAAGTGAGATTCATGATCTCACCTTCAACTAGATGCTCCATCTTCGACCAGCATGTCGAAGTCCAAAAAGTGGTTAAACCTGACCAAGGTTTCCTCAAAACTTGGTTGAGGGCCAAAAAGTGATTAGGTCCTACATTTATCCTCCTTGGTTTGACTATCACTTCAAAGTCAAATTATTGAAATAACAGTATCCATATACATATTATCCCCCCTAACACTGGATTTTTGACTAGGTATCTGACGGTTGAATGATCTGTGAACATATTAAAGTGTTTTCCTAGTAATTAATGTCTAAACTTCTGAAATTAATAGACCATAGATAGGCCTTCTCTTTCTATAGTATTGTAGTTTTGAGCTGATTCTGACATTTTTTTTCTTTCAAATGCTATAGGATGATCCAAATGCCCTACTTCTGGATATGTCATAATTGCTCCAAGTCCTATAGTTTATTCATCTACATACATATAGAATGTTTTTTCCCAATATGGAAATACTAGGGTACGTGTTGCTACCATCTTTTCTTTTAGGGTGTCCAAACCTTGTTGACCATCCTCATTCCACTGGAATTTAGTATCCTTTTTTAACAATTTCTCCATTGGCGTAGTGATGTTAACATATCCTTTTATAAATTTTTTGTAGTAGCTTGTATGTCCCAATGTTACTCTCAACTGGTGCACTAATTTTGGTGGTGATAAATTAACAATGACTGCAATCTTAGAAGGATCCAATAGCAAGCCTTGTTTGCACACTATGTGTCCCAGTAGTATTCCAAAAGGTATCCCAAATATGCACTTCTTGATATTCAATGATATTTGACACTGCCTCCAGCTTTCCAACATCAGCCTTAACACTTCCACATCATCTTTTAGTACGTTGTATACAATCCAATCATCCAAATATACTTCTAAAAAATGATGTATGAACTCCTTAAAGGAAACTATTACTACCCTTGAAAATATCGCCAATGCACTATTCAACCCAAAAGGCATGAGTGTGTACTGGTAGGATCCTCATTCTATGGAAAAAGTAGTATTGTACCTATCTTCTGGAGCTATCTTGATCTGATGGTAACCTAAGAATCCTTCTGTAAATGAGTATGCCTCCTGGCCTCCCACATTCTTTAATACCTCTTCTGTAAAAAGGGTGGGAAAAGGGTCATGTAAGAAAGCATGATTCAGTTTCCTCAGGTCTACACAAATTCTTATCCCCCCTTGTTTCTTTTCTTTCACTACCATAGGGATTATCCATTCAGATTTTTCTACTAGTTCGATAATTTCAACTTCTAACATTCTATCAATTTTTTCTTTCACTTTATGCTTATATATTGGATTCAGTCTATAAGGTATATGTCTGACAGATATAGCCTTAGGTTTCAGAGGTATCATCATCTCTCCTTCTATGCCTTTCATTTCTATAAACGTTGTTGGGAATAGGTCACTGTACTCATGCAGTAACTCTGTTATTCTTTCCACTCTTTGTTCATCCCAATAGTCTTTAATAATTTCCATTTTAGGTTTATCTGTTGTCCCAATACTAAATTTCTTCACTTTGATAGGTGTAGTGAACAATTCTAATTCCAAATATGGCCCTTCCACCTCTCCTTCCCCTTCAACTTTTGTAATATGAATGTTGCGTGGGTCATCTTCCTTTGGTGCTTCTTCTTCCACATGATAGCATGATAATAGTTCCTTGATTGTTTGCATTCTTTGTTGTTGATACTTTGTCATGAGTTCCACCTCTGGTTCATCAATAAATATCACCCCTATGATTTTTTTGAGTGTTGAATCAATTTTGGGGTTCTCATGCTCTAATGAGAAGGTTACTATATGTTAGAAAAATAGGACCATGGAGCAATAAAATAAAACAAATGCGGAAACAAAACACAAAAGATACACAATACAATAGAGACACAGATTTACGTGGTTCACCTAGTGTGGGCTACGTCCACCAGAGAAATTGCCAGGTCCTTCCTTTATTATTATGTAACAAATGAAGGGATACAACCTACAAAAAATCCCATTGTAACTTCCTCTTCTTTCTCTCACAGTCTCCTCTCTCATAATACAATACTCGACATCCACCATAGCTGCAATACATATCCCTCATAAAAGAGCATTGCCTTCTAGGGAAGAAAACCCTAACATAATATGTATCACTAGATCTACAACCTTATAATGAATGGTCCAGATTTACAATGAAATTACAATATACATTTACAAGGCAATTTTTCCTTCGGGGGCTTCGCCCTATGAACCCTCATCGGGGGATGCTTCCCTCAAACCCCCGCTGGGAGCTGGCTTGCCCCCAAACCCCCTAGCCGGGGGGATAGCCATCACGGACCCCGCAGAGAGGGTACCCCCCGTCTGCACTCCCCCACATGGAAGAGTGTACATACTTCTGGGGTGTAAATACTTCATGGGGTATAAACATGGCTGAAAGTAAAAGACCTCTGAATCAGGAAGATAATCAAGCTCCACAACCAACAATATCCCACTTGGAGACTGATCTCAACAACTCCACTGCTTCTGTATATGTTGGACTCTGAACCTTCTTGGACCTGGAAAATTTCTCATCTTCATCTTCATTCTTGAAGACCAATTGAAACTGAGCAAGAATGCAGTTTCTCCCTGGTTACTCCCTTTGTTAACATGTCTGCTGGATTTTGGCTAGTGTGTATCTTTTTCAACTTCAAATGTCCATCTTCCAAGGTGGATCGTATGAAGTGGTACATCAACTGTATACGCTTAGTCTTCAAATGGAAGGTTGAGTTCTTTGCAAGATGAATTGCACTCTCATTGTCACAGTATAACCTGCTATTCTCCTGCTTCTTTCTCAATTCCTCCATAAACCTTTGTAACCAAATCATCTCTTTACTAGCCTCTGTAGAAGCAACATACTCTGCCTCTATTGTTGAAAGTTCAAAAACCTTTTGTAGTTTTGAAATCCAAGTTACTGTTGTTCCACCTATAGTAAAAACATACCATGTGGTTCTCCTTCGACTGTCTTTATTACCTGCCATATCTGAATCAACATATCCCTGTAGAAAAGTGTCTGAACCTCCAAAACATAATGCATCAGTAATAGTACCTCTCAAATACCTGAGAATCCACTTTACTGCCTCCCAATGTTCTTTACCTGGATTTTTCATACACCTACTCACAACCCCCACTGCATGTGCAATATCTGGTCTTGTGCAAACCATTGCATACATCAAGTTGCTAACTGCTAATGAATAAGGGACCCTGGACATGTATTCTATCTCCTCCTATGTCTTGGCACATATTTCCTTAGTTAATTTGAAATGGTTGGCCAAAGGTGTACTAACTGTTTTTTCATTCTTCATTCTAAACCTCTCCAACACCTTCTTTGTGTACTCACCCTGAGACAATGCCAATTTTTTATTTTTCCTGTCTCTTTTTATTCTCATGCCAAGGATTTTATTTGCAGCACCCAAATCCTTCATTGCAAATGAATTGGCTAATTTCTTCTTGAACATATTTATATCCTTCATATTAGACCCTATAGCAATCATGTCATCTACATACAATAGCAAGATAATATAGATTCCATTTTCTAGCCTTTTAAAATAAACACGGTGATCAGAATGAGATCTACTATAACCCTGTTCTATCATAAACCTATCAAACTTCAAATACCACTGCCTTGGAGCTTGCTTTATGCCATACAATCTCTTCTTCAACATGCATACCAAATTCTCCTTCCCTTTGACCTCATACCCATGTGGCTGCTGCATATAAATCTCTTCCTCCAAATCCCTATGGAGAAAAGTTGTTTTTACATCTAATTGTTCAAGATGAAAATCTTCTACTGCCATAAGACTTAAAATAGTCCTAATTGAAGTCATTTTAAGAACAAGAGAATATATTTCATCAAAATCTGTACCTTTCTTTTGTGCAAACCCCTTTACAACAAGTCTAGCCTTGTACCACTTTTCTCCTCCATCTTCTTCCTTCAACTTGTAAACCCATTTATTCGGCAATGCTCTTTTTCCTGTAGGAAATTGAACCAAGTCCCAAGTATGTTTATTTACCAAGGAATCCATTTCCTCTTTCATGCCTTTCTCCCACTTCCTTTTGGTGTCTACTTGCATTGCCTCTTCATAACATTTTGGTTCACCAAAATCAATCAACAATAAATAATACAATGAAGGAGAGTATCGTTCGGGGGGTATACTTAACCTGGTAGATTTTATAACAACACTTGTAGGTGTTTTAGGTACCTGCTTCTCCTGTTGTTGTACATTTTGATTTTCTGGTTCCTTTGGAATTTTTTGTCAGTGATTTGATCAAGCACTGTGTATTCTTGTTTTTCTTTTTCCTATTTCTTTCCCTACAACTGATCTTTGTACATGACATTCCCATTGAATATGACATCTCTACTCCTAATGATTTTGTTATTTTCATAATCCCATAAGAGATAACCAAAATCATTAACACCATATCCAATAAAGGTACACTTCTTGGATTTTGCCTCAAGCTTTGTTCTATTTTCTTTATCAATA
>SNQJ01S0096584.1:42535-59414 GCA_010110895.2 Picea sitchensis | reverse complement strand
CAGAGATAGAGTTACTTACAACCATGACCAAGCTGTTCCAACTTTCTAGCAATGAGCACAAGATTAGAAGAGCCCTGACCTCATCATCAAAGTCCACTTTTATAGAACTTAGTGGATTAGTAACCGTATTAAAATGATTTAAATGATCTGCAACAAACCCACCTTCCAACATCTTCATATTAAATAATATCTTCATTAGAAATACCTTATTGGACACCGAGAGTTTTTCATACAATCTGGCCAATGCATCCATCAAACCCTTCGTTGTCTTTTCTTTGGAAATATTGAAAGCCACCGACGCTTCCAGGCTCAGTTGTATCATTCCTAGAGCCTTTCTATCAAGAATCTCCCATTCTTCATCCTTTGTATCCATCGGCTTCTTTGTTATTCCACCCAATGGTAGGAATAGATCCTCATGATATAAATAGTCTTCCATTTGCATCTTCCATAACTGGTAGTTTTGGCCATTAAATTTCTCAACCCTAAACTTTCCATCTTCTGACATTGCTCCCACTCGAACCAGGAACCCTCTTTTCCTGGGAGTTACCTTTCACTCTGATACCAGTTATTAGAAAAGCAAGATCGCAGAGCAATAAAATAAAACAAATGCAGAAACAAAACACAAAATATACACAATACAATAGAGACACAGATTTACGTGGTTCACCCAATGTGGGCTACGTCCACTAGAGAAATTACCAGGTCCTTCCTTTATTATTATCCAACAAATGAAGGGATACAACGTATAGAAAGACCCGTTGTAACATCCTCTTCTTTTTCAGAATGCAATACTCGCCATCCACCATAGCCACAATACATTTCCCTCATAAAAGAGAGTTGTCTTCTAGGGAAAAAAACCCTAACATAATCTCTATTGTTAGATTTGCGACCTTATAATGAATGGTCAATATTTTCAATGAAATTACAATATACATTTACAAGGAAAATTTTCCTTTGGGGGACGCTACCCCTGAACCCCCACTAGGGGCCTGCCTTCCCTTTTGACTCTCCAGCTGGGGGGATATCCCCCCCGGACCCCGCAGAGGGGGTACCCTCCCTCTACACTCCCCCGCATGGAAGAGTGTACATACTTCTAGGGTGTAAATATTTCATGGGGTATAAACCTAGATGAAAGTAAAAGACCTCTAAATCATGAATATAATCAGGCTCCACAACCAACACTATAAAATTATGTTGTAATGTTGTCCATTCTGTAGTGCTTCTGCACAGTTCCTAGTCTACATACCAATTTACTGGAACTCCTTCTAATGTATGGATGAAGTGATAAGGCCATTCCTATGGTGGTGTCTTCCTCCAAAGTGTTCTACATATCTCCAAATGTTCTACTGGTGTCCCTTGTCCATCATATCTTTGCATATTAGTTCTCCCCTGCACTGCATCGAATCTAATGTGCAATAGTCCCTTACATTGGTACCAATCCTTAACTGTTTCTTTGTGTGCACCCCACCATCTTGTAGGTGTTGCCTTGAGTTTCATGTCTAGGGATAAGAGCCTATGAGTCTCTAACACTTCATATTCATATCTAGTTACTAATTCTTCTAAGTAATTCACCCCATGAAAAATGGGAGGTTCTCTTATCTCTATACCCACCCATATTATTGTGCAGTCTATTCTTGCGCACCTTCATGTGGAGAATTCATGGAATATTTGTTGCCAATTCTCCATGTCTATATTTGAGTCAAAAGAACATGATGTGATGCTCCTCCAGTTGAGTACTCCATCTATAGTTGGGTTAACATAATATTCTTCACACGCGGTGATTCTGTATAACTGGTTGATTTCCTCCAGATCGAAGCAAGTGGGTTCTATAAACCTTTCTCCTTCAGATGGATCTAATGGTGCAATGACTTTGTATTCTCTTGATTTGAATGTAATCTTCCTTTTCTTCAATTTGATTATGTCATGGTTATCAAATGCATAATCCACGACAAGAAATGTTGGATAAGGTGTTGTTCCATCCAGTATTTCTATTACTTCAAATCCTGCCTTAGTGCACACTCCATCCAGATCTACTGTCACACCCTTAAGCCTTCCAATTGGTAGAACTCTGTGTTGGTTTGCTAGCTTCAATTGGACATGTGAATAGACTAGTGTGGGATCTCCCATACACTGCCATGTCTTCTTGGGAAACACATTTACCTCGGAGCCTAAATCCAATATGATATCTCCCATATTGAATCTCCAATGCTATAATTATGTCTTAATTCCATGCTTGTTCTCCTTCTTGTATGGAGGTGATTGACTATTTTTTTTTCTAACTTCCCCTCTATCTATTTTTTACACATTTATAACATATTTTGAAAATTTTTAACAGATGATTGGTCATTCAGTATCCTAACACGGGATTACAAAAAATTATTTATGGTACTTACTTGCACTATAGGTGGTACTTCAATGCTGTGGGCCATTGATAAGGGCATATCGTACATTGGTACATTCTGAGTATGTTGTGTGGTTGATGTAGATGCAACATCTTGCTTATGGAACTCCTATCTTTCCTCCTTAAATATTTATTTTTCTTACCCCACATCAAACTATTTATGTGGTTCAATATTCCTCTTCACCCATTGGTGTTGCACTGAGTCCTATCTTACTAAGTCAGTTTTTTTCTTCGAACCTCCTCATGTGACTATGTTTATATTTATTCCATCATCCATGACCTTTATAGAAATCCACTAAACATTTTGATTGTTCTGATTCAACTTTCCTTGAATTTTTCCCAATAATGTTGGGAATTCCTCTATATCATGATTTGTTATGCGACAATACATACATGTCGCAGGTGGAAGTAGACATTCCCTTGCATAATGTCTTGGATGGTGGCAGTTGTGGAACACTACTGACCTCTGTCTCTTCCACATTATCCTCTACCTAGTTCTCCACCTCTACATCCTCCTCCATATGCTCATGTTGTGTTGTAATAAGGCACTTGATTATACTGCGTGGGGTTATATTGTGGCTGCGCATTATTATACTGAGGTTACGCAGTGTTGTAATTTTGTTGCGCATTGTTCTACTACTGCTATGAAGTGTTGTATGGAGGTGGTACCTGGTTAAATTGAGGTGCATCTTGCCCTGTAATCATTTATTCATGCACCCTATAGGTGTCTGATGTTATTTCTCGCATCAATTCCATTTTCCTACAATCTTTGTCATCATGACCCACTGATTTGCATAAGTTGCAATATGAACTCTTGGGTATTTTTGGATACTTATGCATCATTGGACAATGATGTGGATCATGTTCATGTGTTTTAAATATCTCACACCATGGTCCTCTTATTGGCAAAGGGTTTGTATCCATGTTTCCATGTACTGCGCAAAATTAGGGCACTCATTCGTGTGATGTCCTTCTGTCCTGCATGTGGTACACCAAACAACTTCTCTTTTCTCTTTTCTCTTATTCTTTTTTAGTTGAAATGTGAGGTTCTTTAGATCCTCCTTCAACTCTTCTATTGTTGGATTTGTCTTCTGATACTGGTTCTCTTCCAGTTGTAGGGCTTCCTGTAGAGCCTCTGTCCGAGTTTAAAACTTCTATTGCCTCAAAGGGTATTTCAGATGTGGTAATAGTGAGTTCATAAAGAGATGTCCATGTTTCATATTATTCATGGCATACTTCATTTACCCTTCAATAGTTTGAATATCTGATCAATATCCTAAACATACTCACTTGGTTTTTGTCTTATTTAAATCATCTTATTCATATACTGATCTTCTAAGCTAGGCTTATGGAATTCATTTATCAGTAGCTCCTTGACATCTACAATCATCCTTGTAGTTCAAGATGGAATATTTATAGCTAAGATCATGTACCAATATAGTGTGCGGTCTCTTAGCATTATAGCCAACTTCACAAGTTTTTATCCTCATCTATGATCTTCTTCTCTTCCCAAATCTTCTCACAGATAAACACGTGCTTTTCAGGATCCTATGATGCTTCTCCCTTGAATTCAGGTAACCTGATGGTGGGATCATGTCCTACCATTTTGAATGGTGATAAACTATGACCTTCACATGGTGTAGATACTTGACTAATACTTCCTTAACTAGCTCATCCAATCATTGTTACTTGATTGGGTTCACTTCCTAATTTCCTTCTTCTACTAAACTTTGATTGTCTAAATGGTGGTGTTCTTTCTTGTGTATTAGTCACACATGGGGTTATGGGTTCCACACTGACATTGATATGGATAGGAGTGATGCCTTTTGTTCCTGCCTTTACACATCTTATCTTCCTTTCATATGTTGCATGTAGTATTTCCTCTATTTTCTCCACAGCCCGAAGATCCTCTAACTCTTCTTCATCACTTTCCAATACCTCTCTCTCTCTACTATGTCTCTCTTCTTATTATTCATCTTATATTGGTAAGGTAATCCACTGTACATTTTTCCAACAGTTTCGATGATTTGCTTGATCTGATATTCCTCCATCATGATTAGGTCAAATGCATCCTCCTTATTTCCTTTATCCATCTCTTCCTCCATTTCTCCATCGCTTGTCAGTGCTTCCCCGCTTCCCCCATGCACACAAGGAAGTTCAGTTTTTTGCTTCCATAGTCATCACACCTTTGTTATAAAGTAATACCTTGATGGAAGTATACAACGATACGATATACCTACATCTATGTCCTTTTATGAACTCTTTCTCTGCTGTGTTGTAAGACTTCATATTATCTACTACAAATTATGTGATAAACCCTGCGACAATATTGTCAAACCAAAAATCTATTGTGCAAATGAATTTGTTGTTAACTTGTTGTAACTGCACCATCTCCATAGGATTCCACTCAAGTTTAATGATTCAATTTGTAGGGTGGTTGTATTTCAACCACAATAGCCACTCCTGCAACACATGCGGGGAATCACAGAAAAATACCTCATGCAGGTCACTAAACATGTACTTGTCCAGATATTTGCGTGGTGTTAACTTATGGTTTTTGTTATCCTTCTGCGCAAATTTAAGGTCCTCTTTTTTCAACCATATTTGAATATCCTCCTTCGTTGGATTCCATGGTATGAACATTCCTTTTTATACCTTCATTCTCTTCACAATTAGTTAAAGGATCCCACTCACTCAATCCCATGCAGTTCCAACCAAAAACAAAACCATTTGTTGGTTGGTACTCCTTCTCTATCCACTTCCTGGGATGAACCAGGTTCATATTTGAACATCTTCCAATAAACCCCTCTAAAACTATCGGCCCTCCTAGTAAACTAGAAGGAAACACATCAAACAAAATGTACTGTGCAATCTCACTTGAGATAGTTCTATGGGTGTTTGTAATGCTCATATGCTTGAAGTCTAGGAAATAGTGGGTATATGGGATAACAATTCATCTTAATAAGCCTTGATATGGTAGTTCCTCCTAGTATTATTAACATCCATTCACCTATTAAATTTATTCATTCATTCTAACACATCTCATAGAATTATCCATTCATTAACTAACTACTCACAGAAAGTAATTATGAAATAAACACATCACATAACACAAGTGTTACCATGGTTCACCCCCTCCCGGGATACGTCCATAAATATCCGGCTCTTAGGATATTTTATTATGGTTTTGTAGTATATGGCATCATGCACACTATAATTTATAAGCATACAATCACAAAACAGGTTCCACAATCCCTATGAGGCTAATCAGATCACACCAGGCTCCTCATCCCGTGATCTAACCATCGATATCTAGTTACTAAGCTCTTCTACATCTCAACACCTTATAGAAAGGCCTGATATCATACAACCATTCTCCTGGATAAGAAAAATAGTATTCTATAACCTTCTTCAACTCCCGACCTAGACCTCCTAGGTACTTATTTATATTTATTTTTGGATTATCAGTCATTACAATTTCTTACAAAAAAGGTAACCCTATCATGGCTAGGTTTCCCTGCATGCGCCTTGCATGCTTTCCTCCTTTTCATGTGTATTTCTCTCACATGTGCTTCTTTTCCTTCCAATTGTACTTTTATAATTTACACTTTACTTTCCAAAATTGGATTCTTCCTCAAAATCGGCCTACGCCCAACAAGTTCATATCTTTTAACAATGTTTCCATGAATTTTTGTATCATGGTATGTGTTGATCTCTAAAGATGTCCTAAAAACAACCTTAGTCTAACATTAATTTATCAACCGAGGATTCATCTTCTCTTTCAAGAATGCCAACAAAGTCTATGCAGATAGTTTTAGAGGTTTAAATCGTGTAGATAATTCATTTAAAGAAAATCTAAGTCTATCTAAATTACTGCAATAATCAAGTTCTTCACTCATTCATTAAAAACTCTGAAACTAATAACTCACTCAACAGAAATGTTATTTGATCAATAACACACCATGAATCAAAACATCAATCAATTTTATGAATTCATTTATCTAAGAAACAATAATTTAATCTGCACAATCACTTAATGAATCAATCTCTCAATGATTATTTAACCTGTTGGAAAATAACAACGATCTACTGTACATTTAAGAAGGAACAACAATTGCGAATTAAGCGAAAGGAACAAAAAATGTGAATTTGATAAAAGGAAGAACGTATGTAAAAATTAAAGGAATTCACAAGAAATAAACTAACAACAATTTGAAATGGAAGAGTGATCGATAATATTTAAATGAAACATCTATTCTCTCCAAATGAACAACATAACTAATTCATAAAAGAATCAACACACTCATGAATTTATCTTAATTGTTGCAAGGAAATTCAAATCAAAGAACTAAAACATAATTTATACGATTATAGGTGAGACAGTAAATCCTTCTGACTGGGCCCATGGTCTTCAAAAGGTATTTCTACAAAAAATCAATACGCAAAGATGCTCAAAACATTTGAAGCTTTCATTAATTCCATAATTGGTAAATCATTTACAATGGGATTGTTTGTACAGAATGTCAACAATTAAGAGATCTGAATGTTTGGTTAAATTCCTTGGGTATCTTTCTATTGTTCACTATCCTCTATATATTACAATGAAAAAAGTAAATTAAGCTATCCCGAGGATCAAGAGATCCTCAGGATTGCTTTTTCTATTTATGAAGATTACAAGATAAAGAGTCAATATTCATTTAAACTATTTTGTGCTTGATTTATTCGATCTCCAATGGCCTACGCATCTTCATGATCTTATTCATTATCTTGAGTTAACAACAATTGTCCATCTCTGCAATAAAATCAAAAAAATTCAAACCAAAATTAAGAAATTATCTAATATCATTCAATAATATTTCTAGAAGAGTTTTTAACCATTTTGTTTCCTAATTACTTCAAATTAATCAAAAAGTCAACAAAGAATATATCACAAACCATAGTAATAAGGAAAATTGTACATACCTTTTTCTCAACTCAACATACCCCCCAGCTTACATTTTTGCATGTCCTCATGCAATAAGAAAATTTACATGTAAAGAAGTGACACTGAAGGGAGGAAAGGTCTCTTCTCTAGGTCTCTGAAATCCATGTTTACCTTTAAGCTCTTCAAAAGAAATATCGTCCCTTTTCTTACGAATTTGATAATCACTCTGATAACCCTCTGGAGGATACCAAATAATGGGAGGACTGTACCTCCATCCAATCTAGGAAGGTCCTTCATCCAGGATCATTCTAGCATACCTCTCTAACCTGAAAGTAGCTGCATGGAAATTTCTAAAACCAAATGGTTCCCTGCTCTTTACTTCATTTGAAGAGAGATCCCATATTAATTTGGTAGCAGAGAGAGCTTATTCTTTAATCTCTCTGAAATACCATAGACTTGAATGTACAACATGCCTATGGATAGTGGATAACGATTCCACACCGTTCTCCCTCTTCACGAATTTTATATGTTGCATAATGGTATAGGATTTAGGAGGTTCCCCTATGATCCATAGGTCTACTCCCTTCTCCCTTTTCATGAAGACATTATGTTCTTTAGCCCACTTGATTTGATTTTTGGCAGAAGACAAGAATGCCTAAAACTGGATGTCCCCAGTAAATGGATTGGGATTCTCTTTTCTATTTCCTTCTAGCATGAAGTTGTGAAGATATAGTTCACATAAAAAGTATTGTATTCCATCCTCTTATTCTTTAAAACATGAAATATAACTAGAAAAAATGGTAAACTCAAAAGGTGTGCTTGCTCTAATGGATTTCACTCTTAGCAAAATATAATGTTCTAATAGAAATACAACATAATTAGTAGCAAGGGATCTGCAAGCTACTATATCATAATAAATAGAGAAAATTTCTTTGATCTACTCCAAGGATCCATCAAGCTGGCCCTGTACCTTTTTCACCTTTTCTTTAGCTCTGTTGAGCTTAGCAATAGTCTCATTCTTTGTTGCTGACATGGCTTGACTTTTCCTGACAAATTTCTTATGTTATGACATTGTTACCATTTCACTTCTACATTGAGTTAGGGTTTGTTAGGATTTCTCTAGTTCTTCGTCCAAACTTGTAATAATGGCATCTTGTTCAAGGGAGGGAAATACTTCCTCACTCTGAACAACTGTTTCTATTGTTGTTGGATCCTCTCTCTGGGTTTCTATTTCAATTGTTTCCAAAGGAGTAGGAAAATCTGAAGGAAACACTCCTTCAGTCTGAACAAATGTTTCTTTTGTTGTTGGAACCTCTGTCTGAGTTTCTATTTCAACTGATTGTAAAGGAGCATGTAGTTCTGTTTTTTTTCTAACATAATTGGTTTGAACTGTCCTTCTGGGGAGTGGATTTCTTCCCTGTACTCTAACCCTCTTAGATTTCTTTTTCTCATGGGATTTGTCAGCTTGTTCCAACTTATTCCTAAGTTGTCTAATTGTTTTTTTCAATCTACCAACCTTTTGTTTTAATACATTTATTTTATTAACCCTTTTCCTCAATATCTTGTTTTCATGTTTTAATTTTTCGATTTTGTTGTTGCTTTTTCCCATTGTTTCTTCCTGTATATGGGGAATTTCAAGGTCATGCCCACCTTGATCAACTGGTAACTTCTTCCTAGTATCTTCTGGGTGCTTTGTTCGTTCTAAATGACTGTTTACCTCAATGTGAGGTTCTATCTGTTATGTTCCTTCAGGAGATGGCATCTCCATATCAGGAAGATCAAAGGTAGGGCTTGAATAAGAATAAGTTGGAGCTTGGGGTTCTCCAGACTTCTCTGTACTTTTAGTACATGATATCCCTAAATTTCCCAATACTTGGGCCATATATTCTTCATAACTTCTGAAGATCTCATCCTATTTTTTTGTAGGGGTTTCATGTGATGGTTTTCTGTCTATACATTTTCCTGAGTGCTTTCAAGTTGTAGTGTCTTTTTACCCCTTCTTCTTTTCACAATGGAGGTTTCAGGAACAAAAATCATTCTTTGTCTCTTTTTCTTTGATGATCTTGCTTGTATGTTCTAAATTTATACCAACTAAAATTTCAATTTGGGCATTATCTCTCTCTATCTGGGCTGCCTCAATTCCCCGTGGGGGAATTTCATGGTGGACTTCAGGTTGCTCAATTTGTAGGGGCCTATATATCTCAATTAAGTCTCCCCAAGTCATTTGTGTATGGTTTAAGGCCCTATTAACTATAAATTTTACTAACCCATGGTGACTAATTACATTGGTAGGGTATTTGGCCTTCTGGGTCCTTCCGATGACTTCATGAAGCATGACATTAAAAAAAATGGTAAATTCATCACTAACCTTTGTTTTAGTGTTGCCAACAGTTTGAGGTGGCTTGGTCTCATGATGTTGTATCACCTGTAAATGTGATATATCTTTGTATCACACCTGCTAGCTCCCTCCATGGTTTGATTAGATAAGTGGGGTTGATTCCTTTCCCCCTTTTGTCGAATTCTTCTCCTAGTTCCACGAAGGACTCCACAGCCTCCTTGAGTGTTGTATATTTCCCATTCCACTATGTTCTTTCATTTTCGAGGCCTTTTGCCTCATCTATAATTTCATTAGTAACCGGAATTTGTATGTCTCAATTTACTGAGACTCCCGTCTATAAGTTTTTGAAAAATGCTAGACTGATATTTATGTCGAATCCCTGCAATCTGTTGAAGTATTATATGCACCCCATACGGTGTAGAATTTCCCTTGCTCGGTCAGTTACTTACAGCAATGTGGGCTCGTGGTGGATGCTTTGGTCGCCCATGTCTTCTGTAAAAAAGCCAGGACAACTATTGTTCCCAACTGAAAACTTAGTTAGACCAGCCTGTGAGAAAATATTACTAGAAATGGTAAAAATTATAGAAAAAAAATGTATATAGAAATATGATTTTTTCCATTAATTGTAATCATTATGATCTATCGATAAACATGTATAATATCTTCCCCCTGATAAATGAAAAGTTTGACCTCGATCGTCGATATGTGCAAGCATAATTATGGCGGCCAGTTCAAGTGAAGGATAATTAGTACGTCGTCGCCGCTGGGAGAACGATCATTAATAAATTTCAAAGCACTTTAATGTTAATCATGAATGATAATCACACCTTTTGTGGGAAGTACAAGTTCAAATACCGATTTTCAAATATGTTTAAGGAAGAATATTCCGAGTAGTCTAGATTTGTTCATGCTTTTAAAAATATTCCACATGTCATAACTTTGTTACTTTCCCTTGTGTTGAATACAACCGAAATGATAGCCCTTTTTTTTTAAGAAAGGAAATTTAGGAACAAAATGAAAAAACTTAGCATATTTAAGATAAACTTCCATACCACAAGAAGAACCAGTACTGCCAGAAAGCATCCATAGCCTCGATAGGGTTTCCTTTTAACCCATAGATGAGCCAATATCCTTAATAAATTGTTTGAATAATCTTTTCCCAAAAAAAGGCCACTATTCTGGTTTGGTAGCCATATAACGACAATGCCACTCACTAGATCGTAACCTAAGTGAACAAGTCAACTCATAATGAGACCTCTTGTCCTTTAACCTTAAATTCCAAAGGCCATTTCCCTGGTGTGGTATCCATAGTGGGAATGTCACTTATGTTAATTCATTATGATCATGGTAGGTTGGCTCATTGTTATAACCCTAAATTGCACCATACATGCTTACCTGGCATCATGCCTACTCATATCCTTTGATTGCCAAATCATCTGCTGAGATACCTCTTTGAAAATCCTCTTGGGTAAAGGTACATGTGCCCTAACCCACTACTGCACGCATTGGAACCGTGCCCTAACCCACTACTGCACGCGTTGGAACGTTGGCAGGCCTACTAGTGCATGAGTTTGAACGCTGACAGGCCTACTACAACCCGCGTTTACCTAACAAAGCACAAAAATAGGAAAGTTTCCGACAGGACAAAAAGATATGGGTCAGTTAACTGAAACTCCCAGCCATGCATGACCGAGAGTTCATCCAAAACCCTAGCTCCTTCTAACCTATAAAAGAAGGGGTAGGGGTACTATTTGGAGGAGGAAAAATATAGCAAAGAAACTCTGCCCATTTGCCAAGTCCATTTGTTCCAACCCTTTAGCCTTTCCTCAAGCCTAAGGAGAATTATCGCAAAGCAGTTGGAGGACAAAGAAGAGGAGGAGACCAGGATCAGGATCAAGGAGTGGTGGCTGGTCTTGACTTCAAACTTGTAAGTTGATTCATTTTGAAAATAATAAAAGAATAATTTTCCCATCTCAATGCATGAGTTATATGTCGTTTGTGTAATTTATGCTTAATTTCTAACCCTCAAGTAGAAAAGTAGCATGCATGCGTAGTGTTTTGTCTTGATTGTAAGTTAACTTTGGAAGGAGCCGCACGAGAAAGCAGTCGAGAGTGCAACGGAGGATCTACACCAAGCATCAGTAAAAAGGTTAGTAGTTCCTTTCCATGCATGTATCATAAAAAGGGGTTTAAAGTTTTGGGTGGTAGGTTAAAAGCTCATCTCTTGAAGGTCAAGATCTGCATGCAAGCCTAGCCCTAGCTTGTTATCCCTCACAATCGTCCCTCTGCTACGACCACCTAATGATAACAAGGATTTCCTATTATATTTGGCTACTGCAGAGTCAACCATAGGCATGGTTTTAGTTCAGGAAGATGATTCGTTTTCAGAATACGTGATCTGTTACCTGAGCTGAGGCCTCATAGGACCAGAACTTAATTATTCCCATCTAGAAAAACTTGCGTTGGCAACAGTTCATGCTGTTCAACAGTTCTGTCACTATGTTCTGTTTCGAAAGACCACTTTCGTTGTTGTCGTGAATCCATTCCAGTACATGTTGACACGACGAGTCATTTGCAGAAAAATCAGTAGATGGATGGTTATCCTCCAAGAATTTGACTTAGACTTCATTTCAGCAAAGTCCCAAAAGTCATTGGTCTTCGCAGAACTTATTTCGGAACTTCCGGTTGAGTCAGGTGACGTTGTGCCTGAGGAATCGCCTATCCGGGGGGATATGTTTTTGATTGAATCTTCAGACCCCTGGTATGGAGATATACTGATCTATCTCCAGACTTTGAAGTGCCCCACCTCTACTTCTCTTGATGAGCATCGGTGGATACGCCATCAAGCTAAGAACTATCTCATACTGGATGATACGTTGTATCAGAGAGGTGTAGATTGCGTCTTGCGTCGATGTCTCACTCATGAGGAGGACGTCATAGTGCTCAACGATTTTCATACAGGAGCTTGTGGCAGTCACTTATCTGGGTTGGCAACAACCCAAAAGATTTTACAATCAGGTTACTTCTGGCCTACACTTATCAAAGATTGTATCGAATCGGTCAAGAAGTGCCATCCATGCCAAATCTTCTCGTGGAAGATGAGGGCACATCCAGCTCCTATGTTTCCTGTCATCATAGTTGGCCCCTTCACTAAGTGGGGGATTGATTACACTACATGCAACCGCCCGCCAGCAAGGGGGCACCGCTATATCATCGCAGTTGTCGACTATTTCACTAAATGGGTCGAAGTTATGCCAACGTTTAAGGATGATGGAGAGACTGGAGCTCTCTTCTTATTCAACCAGACTATAGCACGGTTCGACGTCTTGAGAGAGATTGTCACTGACCATGGAAGTCACTTTCAGAACCAAATGATGTCTGAATTAACATCAAATCTTGGGTTATGGCAAGAACATTCATCACCTTACTACCCCCAAGCCAATGGGCAGGTGGAAGCTATAAACAAAACTCTTAAGACGATTCTACAACAAACCATCAACTCAGCCAAGTCAAACTGGCATTTGATGTTATACTCAGCATTATGGGCTTACCAAACATCAGTTAATACTGCAACCGGTTTCTCACCTTTCCAACTCGTTTATGGGATAGAGGCAGTCTTGCCCATCGAATGTCAAATCCCATCTCTGAAATTAGCAGTACAATTATTGCCAGACACTTCTCTGCTTGAAGAACGGTTAGTACACCTTGAGCAGCTTGATGGGCAGCGTCACGATGCGGCCCTAGCCAACGAGGCTCATAAACATAAGGTCAAGTGTCAATATGATAGGTCCATTCATCCTCGGATTTTTTCTGAGGGCGATCTTGTCCTAGTCTATGACCAAGATAAGGACCCCTTGGGGGTAGGAAATTTTAAACCCATGTGGTTCGGACCCTTCATTATTAAGGAGGTTTTAAAAAAGGGTGCTTATCATTTGGTCGATTTTGAGGGGAATGCTTTGGCGAAGCCTAGAAATGGGCTCTACCTCAAGAAGTATTACTCATAGAATGGTCACTGTGGGTAACTTTTTGTAACATATGTATAGTCTTTCTACTATTACTTTTTTACGTTTCTTTTAAAAGTGTTATGGATGTGTCATTGATGTTATCTTTTGTCAATATGATAGATGTCAAGTGAATCCAAGGTGTTCGTTGGGTATGCGGATGGTGCTAGTCGACACACGTGGAGGCTTGCCTCCATAGCTTGGGTAATCTTTACACCACAGGGCCAGTTGTTATCTTCCAGAGGTATATGCTTAGGTGACACCACGAATAATGTCGCTGAGTATAGTGCAGTTATTGAGTTGCTTCGTGACACTTTGTCATTAGGTATCTCTCATCTCCGGGTCTATCTAGATGCTCAACTGGTTGTGTCGTAGCTAAACAGAATATACTGGGTACATGATCCAAATTTACACCGATGATTCCTTAGGGTACGTCTCTTGGAACGCAAATTTGATTATATCACATATTTTCATGTTCCTAGGAGTCTAAATCAAATCACAGATACTCTAGCTAATCACATTTTAGATTGGCATCTTGCTCACATATAAAAAGATCATGAACATAAACATGTAAATACATTTTTGTACACATAATCCATAAGACACAAAAAAGAGATAAAAAAATCATATATAAACATCATAAAATCCTCAGAGTACATAGATGGGCGCAAGCACCTCAAAAGTGGGAACAGTGACAAGTCACTGGGCTTATGCCCTCAAAAAATATATACAATAAGGTGCTCGTGGCACATAAAAGTCTCAAAGTCTTCTCAAGGCCTATGGGCCCTGTTATAATCATCTATAGCACGGGCTAAACGCTTAAACAATCAGAACCATATTCGAGGTGCCCCCACAACATGAGTTTGCATGGACGGTGGCAGGTCCTCTATCTCTGCCATGAGAACTGTGCGAGTGAGCGCAGTGAAGTTCTGCTCAATCCTCCTCAGGACCCTCTCGACCTCTCCTGCTGGGAGGTTCTCTGCTACTGCTTCTCCTCCAGCAGTGGCAGCCACGGCTTCTGGCCATGGGCGATGCCTGTTCCGTGCATAGTCGACAGGTCGCACGGGTCCCACATCTGCATGCAGCAAGAGATCACCCATCAAAAACTATGGTATACAAAAACATGATATATATATAAAAAATACATAAAAATTACATATGCAAACAAAAAAACTATATAGGTGGAGACTTAACCATCTCCCCTCACTCCTCACTAGGAGGCACTGGTATCGCTGGATCTCTGGAGAAGTTGATCCCCACATATGGGTAGTCCTCAATAGCCAGGATCTGTCATGACAGCCAAGAAAAAAAGTCGTCGTCGAAGGCCTCCACGGTCCTTCCACCACCCTGTTGTGGTAGTAACACTGCCCATCTGCATACTACGGGGAACATAGCCAAATGTCCTCATACTGTCAGCCGAGGACTAAAACATAGAACTCTCTCAAAAAAGAATGAACACAGGATAGTCCCAAACCCGAAGTTCCTGTGTGTCCGCTATCGGCATGCTGTCAGCCAACTCTTCATGCACTCCAACAGTGTGGTACTCTAGTAAAAAATTTATGCGTTCATGCACTGGATCACACAGTTTATCTGTGCGCGCGAAGCCTAATGCATGGACGCCGAGCCGGTAATCCACCCAATAAGTGATACAATAGTCTGTAGGGCGAGGCTGGTAATCCTACTAATGGGTACCGAGGAAGTCCTATGATCGGTCCCAGCCTCACAATACTCATCTATAAACTCCGAGACTTTGCTCGGCCCCGCAGGAAAAGTCTGAAAGTTGACTGGTTCCCCTCTCCTCGAGAGGCCAGTCAGAAAGTAAATATCCTCGGTGGTGGACACCAAGGATTGCCCCTCTAGCATGAAATCCTCTGCATCTGGGTGCCAGTAATCAACCAAGGCATTTAGTAGCCTTGGTTGCACAAGCATGAATGGACACAAAAATAATTTCACCAATCCGCACTGTGTCAGCACGGCCACAACATTCGGATCTGCAGCCACTAACTCATTGGCAGCCTCATGCTCCCTCTCTGTCCACTGAACATACATCCTGCCAACACAACAAAGCAAAGGGAGGGTTAATATATTTTAAATTTTTGGTTTTTTCACCACACGGGGGGTACCCGCGGCCTGTAGAGGCGACAGTCGCGGGTACCCACGGGAAGGCTTTGCTCTACCCGCGGGTACCCACGGGCTGTCCCTGGACAACCTGCGTTTTCCTAGGGCCGACCTTTTTGAGGTCGACGACCGCCCCCAAAATCAACTAAAAAACTAAAAATGAAGTATTGAATAGAAAGACAAGGAAGTTTTTACTTACTTGGTCCAAGAAGAAGTCTGTTTCGTCCACTGTAGCTCTCGGAATCATGATCTTTGGCGAAGGGGGTCTTTTGGCTCCAGAGTCAATTTCCAAATCAGCAATGGTGATAATGAGCTGCCAGCTTCTATTTATAGAGTTTTTGGCCTCTTTTTGTCACTTTTTTGGGGCCCTTTATCAGTTTCTTTATACCAAAAACCATTTAGAGTGATCCAGGAGTTATATGGGGTGGATTTGAGCAGGTATTGGGACAATTTTTATTGAGTTTCGAAAAAAAAAAAAAAATCTATTGACGGTCCATAATTTTTATTTTTTTTCAAAAATCAACCTGAGCATATAGGTTAGGATTCTACGCCAAATTTTGCATCTCGTTGCCTTTTTCTTATGCTATAGGATCGATCCCATCTGGTTGTGACACGGAACTATCATATCTGCTTTAGAAGTGTCGCAACTTGGTGGTAGAGCTTACCAAAACATGGATGCCCTAGGTAGGTCCTGGTTGCATTATGGTGTCCATGTCGTTTTTAACAACACTGTAGGATCGAGAGTCCTTATAGTATTTCCTGGATACGAGTTTGAGCCTCATTCGCATGGGTCTTTTTCACTCTTTGTCTTACCCTCCGGACTCCCAAAACATAACGGGTCTCCTTTTAAGCCCTTTTCGGACCCTCTAAAGATGAAAAGATTTCCGAGCGATCTTGTGACCTTTCACGCTCGTTAAACTGAAATTTGAAGTCACGTCTGTCCGGCGGTAGTTTACCCCTTTTTCGGTCCGGATGGTCAACTGTACGAACAAAGGCATACTCTATTGAATTCCCATTCTTTGGAAGAGTATCCTCAGGTATACTTTTATTCCTTTTTCGGGCCTGAGGGACTAAAGTTACGAAAAAGAACCCCCCCC
>SNQJ01S0096584.1:24780-42525 GCA_010110895.2 Picea sitchensis | reverse complement strand
CCCAATGCATGAGTTATATGTGGTTTGTGTAATTTATGCTTAATTTCTAACCCTCAAGTAGAAAAGTAGCATGCATGCGTAGTGTTTTGTCTTGATTGCAGGTTAAATTTGGAAGGAGCCGCATGAGCAAGCAGTCGAGAGCGCAATAGAGGATCTACACCAAGCATCAGTAAAAGGTTAGTAGTTCCTTTCCATGCATGTATCGTAAAAAGGGGTTTAAAGTTTTGGGTGGTTGGTTAAAAGGTCATCTCTTGAAGGTCAACATCTGCATGCAAGCCTAGCCCTAGCTTGGTAGTCCATAGGGTATTATTTCCCAACAACACTCATGATGAGACCCCCTATCCTTTTTTGGAAGACATTTGTTTTCTTTATTTATATTTAATTATTGTTTCCCCTTTTTTATCTTTTATCTTTTATAGGATTTATTTAGGGAGGCTCATCTACTCCTTAAGAATTCCAAGTAAAAATGTGCCTTAGAATCCTTATTACGGTGTGAAGGAAAATTATCATTCAAGTGTATGTATATATATAGGGGAAAGAAATGAATCATGGTGGTTAAAGATTATAAACAATATTAAGACAATTCAGAAAAATCAATCCATGAACAATTTGATAAGGTATGACAGATATTCCTGAAAAAGAAAATGATAGATCGTTACCATGATTATTAGAATTAATGTTGTTGAAAATTAGTTAGTGAAGTCCGTACCCAATGGAGTGGCTAAACGTATCATAAGGACGCGTTGTTGGTGAAAAATCATTATTTTGAAAGGAAAGGAACAACAATAGGAACAACTGTATAAAGGAACAACAACTATTTATTTTCGAACGAACAATGCTACACGGAAAAAGGAACGATGATCGCAACAAAGGGAAGGACAATTGATACATTTGAATGAACGATACAACTCGCAAAAGGGAATGACAATCACGACAAAGGGAATGTCAGTTGTTATGTTCAAATGAATGACACTACCCACAAAAGGGAATGATAATCCAGACAAAGGGGATGAAATTTGTTCAAATGAATGACACTACCAACAAAGGGAACAACAATTGAAACAAAGGGAATGATAGTTGTTACTTTCAAATGGACGAGACTACCCACAAAGGGAGCATCGGTCACAAAAGGGAACGACAACTGTTATGTGGCATCGATGATGTTCAAATTTTAACCATCTAATTGAGTAATTGGATACCTCCCGCAGACATTTTTTTGTGAATCTAGGATTGAATATTCATCAACTAAATTCATTTAATTTTTATGGGTAGGTTTATTCAATGATTGAAGTATTGGATGGTTTTTAGTTTCATGCATTCATTTTCTATTTACTATAGATGTGCATTCTTTTAGTGCAGTCAACCAAATTTTTGTTGTGGAACATGACATATTCATATCTAAGGTTTATATTCGATGTAATTTTCAAAGTGAGCCAGGAGAAATTTGAAGTTTGAATGAGGAATAGAAAATAGTGCTAGTTATATTCATTACAGTCGTATTTTCTAATTTTTATTCTCCAAGTATCTCCATAGTGTCTTTCCTAGAAGGAAAAAAACCTAAAAATGTAATCAAATCTCTAAAGAAAAATATAAAAAATATGTACAGTGCTGGGAAAACAACGATTTAATGGAAGTGAATATATTCGGTTACCTTCCCATCTAGCTAAAATCTAAATAGTAGGATCATTACTTACTTCTTTGCAAAAGGATTCTTTTGAAAGCGACTGGTGGTAGAGTCATAGCTGATTTCCATTTACCAAAAAAGGAGAACGAGACCCGTCAATGGTAACTAAAGTGACAATGCCATTATCATGAACTTAATTGATTTCATATGGTCCCAACCGCCTTGTCTACAATTTTCTAGGGAAATCCTGAAATCTAGAATCATAGAGAAGCACCCAATCACCTTTCTGGAAGGATTTCTTCTTGATATGCTTATAGTGCTAGCTAGCTCTTTGTCATTGAATAAAAGTTGTATGCTAAAGGGAAAACATGTGTGCTTCATCGAACTTTTTGAGCTCTTGTAAGCATTGTGTGTGTGCCTTTGTAAGATCCAGTCCAATTTCCTAGGCCATTCTTAGAGTCTTGATCTGAAATTCAATTGGAAAGATATGTTATTTTCCAAAGACTAGGTGATAAGGAGAGTACCCAGTAGTGTTACGCCATGTTGTGCAATAGGCCCATAGGGTATTTGGAAGCTCAACTACTCAATTTTGACGGTTTGTCGAAACTGGTTTTGTGAAGATTGCCTCCAAGAATTTATTGGTACTTTCCACTTGTTTGTTTTCTTGTGGGTGGTATGGGGAGGTAACTCTATGTTTAATGTGATAATTGTGTGGAGTGGCCGAGATTTTATGTGTTGTAAATTGTGACCCTCATTCAGTGATTACTTCCATGGGTAATCCATAGCATACAAATAATTCAAGGAGAAACTTAATGAATGATTCCTCAGTTGCATTTGGCAAGGCTACTGCTTCTACCCACTTGGTCATATAGTTTGTTGCAGCTAGTATATAAGATTTCAAGTTTAACTTTGGGTTGAAGGGAGAAAAAAAATCTAGTGCCCATCTCTCAAAAGGTTCCACCACCACTTGTGCTTGTAGGGGCATTTCATCCGCTTGGCCTAGTTAGCCCATCCTCTAATAGTTGTCGTATGCCTAGACAAACTTATTTGCATCTTTGAATATTGAGGGCCAATAGTAGCCCATCTGTAAAATATTATGCTCAGTTATGCGGTCTACAAAATGTCTTTCACGGTGCTCATAGTGAACCTCCTTCAAGACATCTTAAATTTCATCATCTCTAACACATCTGCAGATCTGGATATCAGACCCTGTGTGGAAAAGATATCCACCAATCCAGGTGAACCATACACTGCGCTAAACGATTAGTTTCCTTTCTCTTGATGACAGGTGTGCTTATAGTTTCCTAGCTGCCAGATAATTCACCACATCAGTGTACCAAGGAGTCTTAATAGTGACAATGAACAAATGTTCATCTGGAAATTGGTCTTCAACTATCAAAGAGTTATCCATCTTGGGTATGCGAGACAAGAAATCCGCAACAAGATTCTCTCTTCTGGGCCGATCCTTAATGGCGATGCTGAATTCCTGCAATAACAACAACCACCAAGTAACATGTCCATTAGTAATTGGTTTTTTATCTAAATATTTGATAGAAGAATGATCAGTATATCGAATAACTGGATAGTCTATTATATAGTGGCGAAATTTATTAATAGCATGTATAAGGGATAAAAATTCTTTTTATGTTACTATGTAATTTAATTCGGCAGGAATAATATTTTTGCTAATAAAATAAATAGCATAAGGTTTCTTGTCTTCTTCATGTGCAAGGAAAATTCCTATGGAGATATCTGATGCATTTGAAGAGATGTGAAATGGTAATTTCCAGTTTGGTCCTCTCAGCACCGGTGTTGTTGAAACCATCCTTTTGAGCTCTGTAAATGCAACATCACACTTATCAGACCACTGAAATTCCACATTACCAGTTAAAGCATGTAAAGGTGCAACTATTATTGAAAACATTTCTATGAATCTGCGATAATATCCTATGCAACCAAGGAAAATATGTACCTCATTTTGTGTACAAGGTGTAGGAAGATTAAGGATTACCTCTATTTTTGTTGGGCCTACCTTAATTCCATATGAAAAAACATGGTTTCCTAGTACCACACCTTCAGTAATCATCATATGACATTTATCATGACTCAAACATAGTCTGGTAGCAATGCGTCGTTCCAGTATCTTCTCTAGATTGCTTAAAGCTTGATCAAAGTTAGTTCCATAAGGGGTGAAATCATCCATGTAAACTTCACGTCCTTCATTAATCAAATCAGAAAATATGCCTAAAATAGATCTCTGGAATGTGGTTGGAGCAGCACATAATCCAAAGGGAAATACTCGATATGTGAAGGTATCCTGGGGCCATGTAAATGTAGTTTTATCCTGGTCCTTCGGAGCAATCTAAATCTGATTATAACTGCTAAAGCCATCTAGGAAGGAGAAAAAATGCTTCCCTGCTAAAGTATCAAGGACCTGATCAATAAAAGGTAGGGGAAAGTGGTCTTTATGGATAGATTTATTGAGTTCTCTATAGTCTACATAGATTTTCCACTTCCCATTCTTCTTAGGGACGATTACTAGTGGAGAGACCCACCATCTATCTGAAATAGGATATATGAAATCTGTATCCAACAATTTATGTACTTATTCTTTAACAACATCCCTGAGATGAGGATTCAATATTCGTTGGGGATGTCGGATGGGTTAGGCATCTTTTTCAATATAGATATGATGTGTACATAGTTTTGGATCAATGCCCTTCATGTTGGGATACTCCCAAGAAAAATCCTGCTGATATTTAGAAAGGATTTGAATAAATTTTTGTTTTTGTTGCTCTTTCAAATTGGAATTAATATTCAGAGATATTCCTGGTGCGATTTCAACTGAAATGTTGCTATGGACAACAGTAGTGGGAATCTATTTCTCCATGAATTCTTCCAAAGGATCTCCCCGTGATTCATTATCTAAAAGAGCTCTTGATCATTAATGAAGCTCTTGATCACATCATCTTATAGTTGATTTTTGAGCCAAACATCTTCTTCTAGTGTGAGAGGAGATCATTCATTTTCTTCTGGATATATGGGTGGTTGCAACTGATGATGTATGATAGGAAGACTTAGCTTAGCAGAAGGATACATGATAAGGTTCTTTATAGAACTCCCTCTAGAAATTTCCATGTTGCCTATGCGACATTGTTGGCACAGGGGTAGAACCAGGGTTCAAAGCTCAAGAGAACACCAACAAAGCCCTAACTACCAGCCCTTTCGGCAACACCTGGAAAGAAAATGAAGTCTCACCCAAGGTAGAGGCAGGGGTGGTTGCAAAACTCAGGTGTCTATAACCTTAACTGAGACACAGATATGTGATTATCTCTCTTACAACGCACTTAGCATAAGTTATTCCTTAACATACATTCATTAATATACTTCGCAGAAGTCACAGAGCGTCGCAGTGAATACTTATACTAATAATGATTCAATACTTTTTCATAGAAATATAGGTTAGATTCAACGGATCAAACAATAAGCATCTAATATATCATATCTAATGTTCATTCATTCATGAAAAACACAGAGAATGACTAGATCTACTTAACCACATCAAGCACTTAGAGATAAAAATGTAATAGAGAAGCACATAACACTATATGAACAGTTACCATGGTTCACCCCCACCCTGAGGATACATCCAGAAAGTCTTATTTATCTTATCTTGGTCAAGCAGTTAAAACATAGAACTTCAACGACCCTTACTTTACACAAGACAAAAGATCTGGACATCTCGCTAGATCCTTCTTCCTTTCTCTTCAGCATCAGACTATAACAACCTACACTTAGCTCTCTGATATCATGCACAGAGCACTCTAAGATACATCCTATCACACAAATCCCATTACTATCACTAATATTTCATTCATTCATCACACATATGTACTACATTACTATCTCCCATATCTTATAATGTATATTTCCTATTTATAGATTACAAAATGGGCCTAAACATGGATAAACCCACGAGCCGACATCCCTTTCCCATTACATCAACCCAAAACCCTAAAATGGACCCTAAAATAGGTCTTGCTTCCTTATTTTCTGCTTCGCATTGCGCTCCTTCCTTGGAAAGTTGTCTCAGTCCCAAAAGTGGTCGAGTAAGACCAAGTACTCTTCAAAAATTGGTCAAGGGCCAACAGGGCCCCAACACTCACCTGTGACTCATCCTGAGTCACTCAGGTCTAAACAATTTTTCTTTTAATGCCTCGATCTTGGCTTGAGTGGCTTTGACCTGTTGCAGTGTGACAGCCTCTTGTTCAATAAATTCTTGGAGTAATGTGTCATTGAGTTGTCCTTCCAGGCGCTATTCTACAGTGATGACACCCTGTTTGAGTTGAGCTCCTTGGCTTTCAAGTTCAGCGAAAATTTGGCATGCCTTCTCTTGGAGTGGTTGCAGTCATTGAGAGACATCCATTACTTTACTTTGTAACATGTGTACTTGTTAATGGGATGTGCATTGCTCTGCGAACCTCTTCATTCTTTCGACTGGGGTCACAGACTTCAGCTGCACTTGTAGCACATCTACATGTTTCTTTAATTCATGGAGCTATTCCTCTAATGTCCACAATTCTGGATTCTCTATGAAGGTTTCATAGGTTTGGGCACTTCTAGTGCTTACCTGCCTACATTTCGAAGCCAAATTTTTTAATCGATTGACTTCTCTTTGAGAAGTGGATTCTCTTATATCTCTTATCTCTTGGGGTGTCTCGGGCATGATGTGGAGCTCTAGATCCATGATGCGCTGTTGAATTTGTTGGATTACTTCTTCCAGTTGGGTCACCTTCTATGGAAGACGATCTTCCATCTTCACTTCTATGATTGTCACAGAGCGCAGTGCCTTGTGAACTCTTTCTTGTGTTTCAAGTTTCTCTGCTAGCAACTAGTCCTTGCTCTGCTGTAACTGGGCTTTTTCCTCCTCCCATTTTTCTTGTAAGTCAAGCTACTCCTATTCTTCCTTTCTCCATCGCTCTTCATGTGCGCTCTGTGCTTGCACCAAAGCCTGGGTGGCTTTTCCTATGTCTTCTTGAGCTCGTCGAAGGCGAGATTCAACTTTCTCGACGATCTGGCGTAACTGTGTGGGCTCATCACCTGTTCCTGATATTTCCATTGTTAATGATTCCATAGAAGATACTTAGATGGACTGAAGTGTCTGTTGCACTTCTTTCAATTCATCTGTGATCTGGAATAATAGTTCCTCCTGCTTTGCTTCTTTCTTTTCCATGAGCTCTAATGAGACATCATTCAGTGCAACAATTAAGAAGTCAAAATCATCTAAGGTAAGCGTAGTCTTAAGAATGTTCCGGGTGGCCTTAGTTTTATTTCTGGATGAGGGCCTCGATGGGGTAATCTTCCTTTTATTAGAGGGATCTACCTCATCCCTAGGCGGGGTAACCTCGCCGTTGCTCTGTTCAACTTTTGTGCCCCCTAGTTCTTCATCGTCACCTCCCTTCACAGGTGAGAGAAAATAAGTCTTTGTAGATGTGTTGTGGATATCTTGAACTTGCACATCCTTCTTAGTCTTGCACGGTCCTGGTGTATCTGGCATAGCTTAAAGGCTATATATTTTGGACATCTATACGGGGTCTGCTGCAACAACGAGGTCTGTTGACCATTCCTTGGTAATCTCCTCCAGGTCATCTTCTGTCATATTGTAATATGACTGGAGTTGTTGTTTGTGCTCGTATGCACGTGCTGTGATGTAGGTGAAGTGATGATTTGTGTTGAATTTCATCAAAGGTCAAAACCTATGAAGAGTGTTGGGTGTAATGCATGGTGTAGACTGAATGGAATTCCTCAACTGAATGTAGTACGCATGGAAGATGGCATTGGACTGCCACTGTTTGGTCATGTCACTAGAGTACCACAGCGTACATAACTTCATGGCTAGGGGTTTGAAGGGTTTGATCTTCAGAAACATGGCTCCCTCTGGCAGTTCCCATGCAATGAAGGTGATGAGTATGAGCAACTAGCTAAAGTGGAACTCATGCCCTTGGTCCTGCGCTTGTGTACAGTCAATCTCTAGCTGATTTATGAGGTATTTCACCTAGTTCATTTGTAGACCCTCCGCGCACTTCCCTACGAGGTCAACTACAAATCTGGTCTCCTGTGTAGGTCTATTTTTTCGGACTAACTTGCTTATGATCAACTGGAAACCAAAGCATACTACTGCATTCTCAATGGAGGATACCTTGTAACCTCACGTGCCTTTCTACAGATCGCCATATGTGTCTTTTATTCGTTGAGCGAGAACAAGATCTATGGTCTTTCCAGGGTAAAAGTCTTATGGGTCAGGGCCCTGCATGCTTAGCCCAGTGATTTGATTGATCGGAATCGGATCCACGGTGATGCGTTGATCCAACCATAGGTATCCTCCATGGTAGCAGGACAACAATAGTAGAACATAGGCATTTACTTCCTGATGCCTCCCGAAATGTGGAATCTTCATTATGTTGAGGAGGGTTGACTATGCAAGGTTATGGGTCCATTGCTACAGTACAATCTTGGCGTTATTTCCTTTTGTAATAGTCAAATACTTGTACGGGGCTAGCATACTGTATACCTTACGATCTCCAAGGTTAAAATCACTGAATTTCAATGAGGTGAGCTTCTCCTGGTTAGTATGAACTGTGTGCACCCCTTTTAGGAGGTACGTAGTGACTATAGCATAGTCGAATTCTATGGGTACAGAGTATCGATTCACTGGTCCGCTTAGTGGTGGGATATATTTAGGCAAGATTCTTGGGATCATATTCACAGTGGCAAAGTCATTTTCGAGCTTAGAGAAACTTTTCGAAGGTGGTCGGGATGGTCCTGCTCGAGCAGTGGAAGGGGAAGCTGGCAGTACACCTAAGGATAATGCCTATACACCTATAGACATTCTGCATTCTGACATGACTCTCTCAGCCATTAAATCAATTATAAATTATTCAAAAAAATTCTCAATAGCACTGAGCTCGTTCAACATACAAACTTCGGTCAGTTGGCTTGAGTTCAAAAGGAATTTAGAGACAACAATGAATAGTAAGGAAATGATCTCATGGAAAGTAAATCTTAGGTTTCGCGCTCAATTTCTCAGTTAGCGAAAGGTATTCTTGGTTGATGGCACGTCTGGTTAAGTAGGAAATCTTAGCAATGGTCTTCTTGCAATGGACATGGGGCCTTCATTAACTCTGTTCTATCCATTCTGGTACTATCCAATGGTCTAGTGGTAACCCATAACTATTTTTCCATACATTCGTAGTGGCAGTCAAATGGGTATATTGGTTCCAACGGATATATTTCTTCATCGTGGCGAGGTACTCTATGTCGTTATTCTGATATCTTGGCAAAGCTCCCATTCTGCAATTCTTCTTGCTGCAAAGTGTCCTCTAGAACCTCTTGTAACCTTACAGTATTATCCCTTTTCTTTATTAACTTCCTATCCTTCTTCCCTGTGAGTTTCATCTCAATAAGGCTTTTACCATTCTGATGTTTATCTTCTGTGGTCTTAGTTACTTCGCACTATGGAAAATCTTTCTTAGGGTTCCTTGATAATACTTCTTCTGTATCAAAAATAGGTAACTCGATCTTCTGCTGATCCTCAAGTGTTCTCTTAGCTTCGACATTGGAGGTACTAATATTAAATATCTGCTATCTACTCTTATGTTCTTCAATCAAGTGCGCGATCCTTCTGGTCATAAAGTCTTTTAACTCTTGCTTCTTCTATTCCAATACTTTCTCTTCTTCTCTTCGTCTGGCCTGTTCTCTGTCAATCGAGGGTTTTCCTATGATCATGGTAAACGGGGTGTTGTCTTCAACAAATTTAATGATCTCAAAGTCTTCCTCTCTCGAAGTTCCATTGACAGTCATAGGTATCCGGGAAAGCCTTCCACATAGGTTTACTATCTTTCCTTTGTAGAAACTTGTTCCTCCTAGGGAAAGGATCATGGAAAGCTTTCCTATAGCTTCCCAAGTTATTTCTGGCATAATGTTAACTTGTGCTTCTTCATCAAGAGTACAATTAATGTCAAAGTCCCCTATTCTTGCTTCGATTTTCTCCTTTTCTTTGAAGATCTCTGATAGCCTAACATGTCAGTGGTCATTCAAGGTGTCTCTCATCTGTAGCAATATCTTTTCCGATTCCTTCTGTGTTTCTGCTATAATCTTGGTCTCTTGATATCCCTCAGGGTTTTCTTGTTCCATATTTAGCTTCTCGAGCCTAGCAATCATTTTAGGGAAATCCAATACTTCATGGTCCATAGCCTTACAACAGAGGCAACTAGGTCTTCTCCCAGGGAATTCTTTAGCAATATGTCCTGGTCATCTACAACTATAATAGAGGGTTAATCCTCTCATCCATTTAGATGTTCCCCAACTCCTTCTATACTACGCACCAGGATCATGGTGGCTAACCTGCAAAAAACTTTTTCTAGGAGCCTGCATCCACTTGTTAGTCCAAACATTCTTTCGATGCATAGGTATAACATATCTATCACTATACTTATCAGATCTATTCATATCAAACTTTCTTTCAACTATTAATGCCCTATTTTTGAAGCTAGGATAGAATCTATCAAACATACCTAGATCCATGCTCTAGAAGCAAAAAAAAAAATCACTTATCTTACTTCTACAGTGTAACAACCCTAGCTAAATGATTGCTTAAGATTTATCAAGTATAATTAATTAAATAATTAACTGTCCTAATGTGTATTAGTTAAATAATGATTATTTATTAATAATATTAATTAATTAATTATTGATTAATATATGTTGATTAATTAATTAATTGATTAATTAACACATTTAATGTTGGGTAATGAATTAAAGACTTAATAACTTTTAATTCATTATTAGAAAACTTTACGTATGCAGGGATAAAGAATTGAATGGAGGGATAGGGTATTGAATGGAGGGATAAGGTATTAACTGGAGGGATAAGGTGGGTGGCATTAAAGGAAGGTAGGAGGCAGTGAATGGAGGGAATATATGAGGGGGTAGAGGCATTCAGGGGAGGCACTTTTGAAATTTTGGGGGAAAGAGAGCATTTTGAGAGCAGCGACTGTATTTTATGTTTGGGATTTTTTTTTGGTTTGGAGTTTGGGTGAACTGTTACAGGGGTGCACTAGGTTGCTAGGATTTTTGGGCTCGAGGGTTAGGAATCCTCACGAAATCCTGGAGATAGGGAGCTAGATAGGCTCTGTTCCTAGCTGGCAGGGAGGAAATATTCGGTTTTGGGCAGAGTTTGGGTAGGTTTTGGGCAGAGCAGTAGCGAGGACAGACAGAGATTGGAGAAATAACATCAGATAGAGGTATGTATTTTCATATATTTTCATGATTATGTAATGATTATGTGATTTATTTTTATGTTGTTAATAAATTTAATTTCTGTTGAATAAATTATGGTTAAATGCTGAAGATTAAATTGTACAAAAAAACATTTATCTACTCTCTATATTTAACTTGTGTTTTATAAGGCTCTGTGGGGACAAACACCTTACACATGGTATCAGAGCATTAGTTTGAAATCTGGGACCAAAGGCCCACCTACCCACCCATCCTCTTGAGTCTGGAAAGAAAGCTATTTTGAACAATGCATGGCTTCTAATCTCTTCAACTTATCTGTAGAGTAAGAATAAATGTCATCTTCTATTTACAAAAACTATATTTTAAATAGTTGTTGTAACCCATTACATGGAAGAGACACCTAATGCAAAGTGTAAGATTCATGTATGAATACAACACGAACAATTCAACAATATTCTTCAACCTTATTCATCCTCTTGTTCCCAAGCTTACATGATTGATTCATACAATTTTTCACCTATAAAACACAATTCTGTGGACAAAAGCATAAGGTTACATATCTTTTATTTTCAAAAACTTAAGAAACCCTTAATAACAAACCTCTTGAATGATGTTTTTGGCACCAAATATCACCCCACCTACTGAAAAGTGTTTCAAGACCACCTACTGAAAACTATGTTAGTGTACCATCTCAAACTTCTAGTTAGATACCATACAACTACAGATTGTAGAGGAGAGGTGCCATAAGAAACACCCTGAAGTACTCAGCCGAACTGTCTAGCAAATATTTTTTTTTTTTTCCAAATTCACTAAAAGTGATAAAAAAAAAACACCAAAAATCTTAAGGTTGAAAAATCGAACTACATTTATACATCTGCAATACTTAGTTAATAAATGAAAAACCATGCGTATATACCAGTCAGTAGGAATATAACCCCTGACCTACTATATATAGGACAACAACTTAATCGTTCTGCCAAAGTTGCAAACTAACAACTGGGCAAAGTCACATAGAGGAGGAGCCCAAGGGCGATATTCTTTTTGCATTACGCGTATGACTACAAATCACAAACCCCTCGGTATGACTATTCGCCCATAAGCTTTCTGTAATGGAGAGGCTCTCATACTCCCTACCATTAAATGACAATTAAACCATATCTAGAAATCTGGTAGGTTATCTATACACCTGCAATACTTAACCACTAAATGAAACTACCGCCATTGAGAAAACAGACGTGAAAGTTTTCAAAACTGATATCTTTATTGTATTTAGGTGTAAAATAG
This sequence comes from Picea sitchensis, assembly GCA_010110895.2. Taxonomy (NCBI): domain Eukaryota; kingdom Viridiplantae; phylum Streptophyta; class Pinopsida; order Pinales; family Pinaceae; genus Picea; species Picea sitchensis. Next base: position 30,320 of record SNQJ01S0096584.1, on the reverse strand, counting down.
TGCATTAATGGAATCCAGAAATAAAACTAAACCATGCCCATATTCAACAGAAGAAAAACTTGCAGATGTAGAGGACCCAAAACATATTTGGGACTACTATTCAACAAAAAAAAAAATGCATAGGAAAGAAAGGGATAGAACAGTGCATTTCATAGAAGTCGAGAGCTTACTCAGTGGGGCAAAGCGCCAAAAATCTTAGCAGCAGATAAAGACCAACAAGTCTCAAAGTACTACGAAACACAATCTAATATGTGTTTGGATGCCGAGAATGAGCATTGGTATTGGGGTTGCAATCTACATGGGTGAGACCATCACCATTCAATCATTACGCTGAGGACCTAAAATGAGAGCATATTCAACAGAATAAATACTTGTGCAGGTAGACCACCCAAAATCTATTTGGGGTTGCAATTCAACGCATATGTACAAGGTGCCAAGGAAAGCCCACATTCAAGACCTCCTCGAGCTTTCCTCATAGGAAGAATTAGACCCTGAGTACTCTGCAAGCAAGTCAACAGAGGGCCCGACCGGGAATAATAGAGTAAAATACCCTCAGTATTCTGGAAGTATTGTCTCCAAAGTGGTCGGATCTTCTCATGACCTCCAAACAACCCAAAGGCCCCACACATTCGCGCCAACCGCTACACCACATCACATGATTTCAACATCCCAAACAGTGAAGTTGATATTCTTGTACTCTATAGTCATGCTAACGCAAAAGGCACCATGAGGAGGATCCCATGAGAGAGCGCTACTATGCACCAACACAGAAGGCACCACGAGCAGGAGAGCCCACAAGGGGCGACTACATTCAAGTGTAAAAAAAAATATATGTAATATTGGGCTTGAGACCCAAACCCTAATTATTTCATGAAATTCCATGCAATATCATACAATAAACAAGTTAGTGCTGAACACCAGACTGTAACTATTTCAACACACCAATCAACACCTAATGATCAAGCGCCAGGGAAGGGAGGAGCCATGAGGAGTCTAGTGCAAAACACATCGACACCAAAATTAGCATAGCTCGAGTCCAAGTGTATGCACTTAGAGCACTCATCAAATTCCATAAAGAGTGAGCCCAAAGGTCCATTGGTTCATTTCACTACGCGTCCAGGCACAACATATTATACACAGGGTTGGGCTCATGGGTTTTGAACCCACGAATTGTTTCCATGAAAATAAGTCATGCAAGCTTAGCCCAAGCGCCGAATCTAAGAGCAATGATCATATCTCATCCCGTGCACTGTACAAAAAAAAAAGAAAAAAGGAAAAAATATACAAAGCCAAGCACCCGGAACAACAAACAAGCCGACGCCCAAGTCAAATGCCAAGCCACTTAGGAGTAGAGGGAACGCACCACTATGCTCGATGCGCCCTCCATTCTTGGAACTCATGGATACTAGGGTCGACTGAGCAGAGGGAATGCCATGGCCAACCTCATCCTTCACCTCTGCTGAGCGTTTGAAAAAAAAAATGATAATGAAAAGGGTCGAGTGAGGCTAGGGTTCGAGGAGATAAAGGCGAGAGTAATTTAGGGTTGAGGATGAGAGCCCTGGGAAGGAGGGTGTTGTTCCTAAGTTTATACTTTAAGGCTGTAAAGTATACCATCAAGGCATCCGTAAATGTTAAAAAGAATAATCTTGGAGATAAGAGTTAAAAAGGAAGGGTGAAGCAGAATCAGTTTCTCAACTGTCTCCGTCTAGCTTCCCATTGTTCTTGGATGCTAATATCTCTCTCAATAGTAGCCCATGAACGTTCTAATTCGACCCGGTTAGTTGTTGTTTGTAAGATGGTATTAAATAGGTTCAAGGAAATATTGGTTTGATCTTGAAGGCCAGGTTCAATGTTGGGTTGTCTGCTACTTGGAACAGTCATGGAGGATAAGATTTTATTTAATCGTGAAATAATTTTAATCAAATGTTACTTCAAACTTTCCAAAGATGAGAATAGGAAAAAACAATTTTAAAATTCAAAACACTAACATAAATACATTCGAGGTCGTTTCCTGGATTTGCAATAATTTGAGAATTATAAAATAACAAAGAAGTACTACAGACAAAATATGAGGCTTTAATCAAGAAAGAATCTCATATTTCGACAGGTAATAAAGAAAGAAGACGAAGTTTCTAATGAAAAGTTAAGTATTAAGGTTCAAATCATTAACAGGTCTTAAAATTACTGATAGCAATTTCAGAGGAAAAGATGTAAATAATTTGATATCCAAATCAATCTGAACTATAAATCAAGGATGCAGATAACTTCAAATTGATTATTCATTAGAAAAACATTAAATGAAAAACAAAATAAAGCATATTAAACAGGGTTGAAGAACACATAGCTACAAATTTATAGGATTCAAAATCTTATTTGTAATGTATATTATGATGGACTGGAAAACTATTATTACAATCGGCTCTCTCCAAAAAGCAAAAGCCCTTTCTCAGTCTTTAGAAAATACATTTATACATCTTCATCAAAAATTTCTCGTTGGTAACTAACCAACTTCCTAATATTACAGTTACATATATGAATAATGTCAACCGATTACATTTCCTTTCTAATTTCTAATGATAATTTTTTTTTTTTTAAATGTTTTTACGGTTGTGTTGAAGAACTTCCTTTCTCTGTTTCAAGACACTGAACACACTTTCCAAAAAATTTCACAAACGTTCTGGGAGCATTTGGTATCTCATTTGCTTCAAACAAGAAAAATCTTCTTTGTAATTCAGGAAAATGATTTTCTATCATCTTCTCTGTGAACTTAATAGTTTGCAACCTTAAGTTCGGTGTGACCATCCATTTGTTGATTTCTGCGATATTTATTAATTTAATTTTTGAAATCTCTATCTCCATTTCCTCCATCTCTTCTTTGAGACTTAGCTGATGCTTGGCAATATTAATCTCACCTAATAATCTGGGGCAGTCATTTGTTCCAATATTCAAAGAAGTCCTTTCTAACAGATCAAACATTCCCTGGCAATCCTCATTGACATCTCTAGTCAATCTTTTTATATTCGGCTAGGCCTGCTTCCCACACTTTAAGTATTATGTCCACTTTAACCTGTTCAGAAATGGATAATTTTTTAATCCTTCCAACTTCTTTCTTTGTTGAGAGGGCTACTGCCTTTTGGAAATTCGTTCTAGCCTCTTTCGCCTCCTTTTCCTTCTGGAAAAGATTGTCTAAGGATTTATTTGTTTCTTGAAAACAATTCTAGACTACTTCCAGATTCAAAAACACTTTATGTTGTTCTTCCTCTATTTTCAAATATATTCCCAATGTCTTTGTCTTGAAAATTTCAAGTTCTACAACTTGATTAGTAATAGAACTAATTTTATCTTGTAACTGTTTATTTTCTTCTCCTAGCTTTTGGACCTATGCCTGTGTGACCTGTATTATCTATTTTGCCTCCTCGAAGTCCTTTTTCATTTTATGAATTTCTTGCATATCATTTAGTCTAGCTTGTTCTACACCCTTTTGTATTCCCCAACTGATATTTCTCTCAGTGTCTTTTAATTTGTCTTGCAACTGAATTATTGTTTGGTCTTTTTGTTCGAGCATGGTTGTTAAATTGCCAACAGAATATATATTTGTTGAAGCTATAACACCCATTGTACCTGCTAAATCCGTAGAAAATTCTCCATCTTTGAGCTTCTTTCCATCTATAATGACGTTATGTTTTTTAATCATCCCCTCTCCTCTTGGATGAATCTCCTGTTTCAAGACTGCTCTTCGCTTTTTACTGAAAAGTAATCTGATGGAGGGATTTCATCCCTTGAAATTGGCTCTAGATCACTGACATACAAAGATCCTTCATGGGGGGTTCCATAATTTGACTGCAAAGGGGTTAAGGAAGTGATAGGAATACCAAGTTCTGTTGATGTTGTTCCTCCTATATTTTCTAGAACTTCCCTGTGGGTTTCTGGCGTTGTTTCCTGCTCTTTTCCCTTCTCTGTCTCTGATTCTTTTGTTTGATAAATCTCTGTGTTTTGAGAAGGTATCTCAGTATCCTTCATGTTTCCTTTGGTATTTTCTTTGTCCTGTGTATTAGTTTCAAACCCTGGAGGAGGCCCTTCCTGTTCTGGAGGTGGGGTTGAAACTTCACCCTGCAAACTCTTAGGTAGGCAACTTCGCCTATGGCTCTGGAATGACACAAACCCAGTTTGTGAGTCAAGTGGCATGACCTGTACTCTATTCAGTACTTCCTGATAGGATTTAACATCCTTAAATATATCATCATAAATAGATGTTTCATGTTCATACGCCTTTAGATTACAATGTATAAAATGCCTACTTATTACTTGGTAGGGGCCATACCTTCTGTGCTCAATATATACTAATTTCGCTTCTTCTAAGGATTCAAACTCTACCTTAGAATGGCCTAAATTTAAAAAAGAAAATTTTCCAATATGAACAGGGAAAGATGGACATGATTTCTTCTGAGCTGCTTTTAATTCTAATCCAACACCGCCCTTTACTATCTGATGGGCTACCTCCCTGCACACCAATCTGTCTGGTAAGAATTTAGGGAGTGCATGAGGAGGAATGGAACAACCATAAACCCTAATGTAGGAGAAATTATCCTCAATAAACCAATCGGCAACTGCTTTGAGATTTTCTGTGATTGCATCATAAATGCGAGGTGGTTCACATCCAAAAAATATTTTATGCATCAGAATTATAATAAAAGGACAAACATCATAAAATGCATCCTTAGTATTTTCTTTCCAAAGGGCCGAGTGATATTTATGAATGGGTTCTGGGAAAGAAATATTCCAGCTCCAATTCATTAAAGGAAAAGGAGTCACATAACAAATTGCATCCATAATGTATGGTGACATGTAAAAGGCTATTGGTTGTCCCTTTGATTTTGCTGCTTTGTAGTTTAATATTTCTTGTGTTAGGTTATTTGACAAAATATTATGCCAGTTAAAACCATTTCCCTCTAGAGATTCTTCTAAAAAGGGCACCTAATCTGCATGAAAATGATAGGGATCTTTTCTCCCGAAAAGTCTACATAACATTATGGCTACATATACCATATATTCATTCAAGGATGTTATAGCATAAATCCCATGGGAATCAACTCTAAAATTTGCAGGACATCTCGCCCATTCTCTAATCATATCCGGATATGTCCGGTCTACTTGAATACATTATTTCCTCTGAAACTCTGCTAAAAATTCAGCATTAAAAGTATGTTTAGGATTTAACGAGAGTTTACACATTACTTGTATGTGTTTTGGCCTGAATGAGTCGACGATAACTCCTTGGTCGTTTAAGATGCTCCTTTATGGGATATCGACCTTATCCAAGGCCTAGATGTTCATATCATTGTATGCCACGAGTTGTGGGTGCGCAATGATCTTATGAAGCTCTGACTTAGCTATGTCTGTTACACATTATTTTCGTCATCCCTATGATCGTTAATGATGTAAACCTATCTATTGCCTTTAGAGGGGTCACAGTGGCCTGAGTTCTTGAAGAGAGATGGAAGAAGAACTTTTCCTGAGAAAAGAAGTTGCATTTTCCTATG
>SNQJ01S0096584.1:6077-24770 GCA_010110895.2 Picea sitchensis | reverse complement strand
TAAGTACATCATCCTTTTTCTCTTGTCCATTCAATACTTTAGATCTAGGGAAAGCGGTATATTCTGTCATGTTTTGTTCTAGATCCAGGTGGATCTAGGGAGATCGGTTTGTGTCCGCACTTACGGATTTATCCATAAACAATGTCCCGGAAATGATTTTCAGAATCAGGATGAGCATTCTCAAACTCGTATTCTAGCAATTCGGAGATTTGATTCCAGGATTTAATAGAATCTATAGCATGTGGAGTGGTGTCAGATATGATATATCCTTCCTATGCATCTTCATTCTTCTTCGGTGCCTTTTTCGGTGCCATGACTTTGCATTTAATTGAAAACCTGTCACAAAAAATGGATGAACAAGCTCAGCTAAAAATGAAAACACAGACGTTTAAATGTTCATTTTGAATATATTAAAAAATGACAAGATTGACACAGCTGTCACGAATTTAAGTCTTTTAATGCGGAAGATATATTTCCGAGATACGCATTTAATGTTCATATTTAGGCGCCTTCAGGTTTTTAAAGTAAACAAGACACTTACTTAATCGGAAAGCAAAACATGAATGAACACTTAAAAAGAATGATTATCATTAATCCTGTTTTGGAAAAAAGTTTAATTAGTGCTAATCATAGATTAAAGCTGAAATCTTTGGTTTTCGGGATTTCAGAAATCATGATGTCGAGAGGTATGTCGTTGAAGAAATTCGATTTCCGAAATTGCAAAAACGCGAAATTGTTATGTTTTAATTAAGACTTAAAATGTTTTTAGTAAATTAATTAATTGAGATAAAACCTTTTCGGGATTTCAGGGATCGTGATGTCGAGAAGTATGTTATCGATGAAGTCCGATCCCCGAAATCACGAAATCGCGATGGCTATTTAAAAAAAAAAATAGGTCTTAACTCATCTTAATTAACTAACTAATCACGATCAAGGCCAAAACATAATTAGATTGATTTAACGTGAACTGTGGATTGAGGTTTCATGATTCAGGATTTTGGGAAACATGATGACAAGAGATGTGATCTCACTGAACCGCGAATCCCAAAATCCTGATATGATTATCTTAACTCTTAACCCTTCATATAAGAAAATTAATTAATCTGTGTTTTAACTAAGACTTCAACATTTTGGGAAATCGGGGATCGGTATTTCGCGATTCAATTTACATAGAAAAATTTGCTTGTAGTAAACCCCAAATTCTGAAAATTTTAAAACCGTAAGTTTAAAATTTAACACGATTTAAATAATTTCAAATAAAAAGCGTCGGGAGTCTTATAATTTTTGTAAGCCTTTTTGCCTTTTATTATCCAAGTAATTAAAAACTTTAAGAAAAAGGTATCGTGTGCTTAGGATTGATAACGAAACTCATGATTTGTGAAAATCCGAAACCCGAAAAAGAAAAATTTAGGCCTTAGGGATATACAATTTAAGAACTGCTTCAACATAGGCTCCAACTGGGGACCTCATCTCCTTGTGGGACGAGGAGAACATGTAGACTTAGTGCCTTCATTGGTTTAATGGTGTCAAAGGTTTCTCACTGCTGAAATTGCTAAGGGAAGGAAAAAAGAGGAAAAAGAGATTTCATTTCAACTTCTGAAAATCTTTTCAAAATTTCTTATTTGTTTTAAACTCAGTTGTAGTCTTCTTCATAATATTCTCCTTCTTGTCTGAAATTAAGTTAGTATTTAATATGATTAAAACAATCTTAGGAACCTCAACATATTTGTGACTTTCGGCTTGCATCAATTGAAATAAAAATTATAAATTTAATTGGGGAGCTCTATCTAGACTTGGGATGAAAATCCGGTTTCAAAAAAACTGGTAACTAAAATAGAGTGGTAGATAAGTATGACAACCTTACAGATACCTCAGATATTTCTTCACTGCCAGCAGGCCTGTTCAGTACTCCGGTGAAGTTATCTATCCCTTTTTATTGAATTACCTTTCACCGCTTCGAGTGATAATTATATATTTACACTCAGATATTGCTTCACTGCCAGCGGGCCTATTCAGTACCCGGTGAAGTTATTTTTTTCTTTTATATTAGATGAGGGAAATCATTTAAATGAATTTCCTTTCATCGTCTTTGGGACTAGATGGGGGCAATCAAATATGAATTTCCTTTCACCATCTGTCTTATATTTAGCTTATAAATATGAAGTGGGGGCAATCAGTGATACTTAAAATATCAGGGGTGGTTATCTGTGTAAAAATTTACAATAGAGGTTTGTCAACCTGTTTTGATTGCTCTAGAACAACCTTTTCTCAACTTTCAAAACACCTTAGTCTGCAGAGACAAAGGGGAAAATTAATTTCAAGGGTTTTCTTTTGAGCAAGCTTAAATCCTCTGACAAACTGTTAAGAAACCTAGGAGAGTTAGAATCAACCTAAACATAACCACTTTTAGTCGGAGAATAAGAACTATGAAGACTAGTCTTACTGATTTAGAACTATTTTTCGACTTCACAAGTTAGGATATAATCTCTCCTACTTCTATGGGAAAACCTGAAAAAGAGAAAGACAGAACTGCGGGTGTAAAAAGGAGATGTCCAACAATCTGTAAGTCAGAAAACATAGTTTGTAAATTCAAAAATAACCCTTTCGAATATTCTATTAAAGATTTTTACTTCGATTTCCTTTAAACTTGTTCTAAGTGAAACCCTTAAGGTTTAAGTATTGAAAATGCATTTTATTCACCTATCAGCTTACGGGATATGCAACACATTTTTTATTTATTTTTATTCATAAAATGGACTTTGTTGTAACTCGTAACTTTGCCTTACCATTATCATTTTTTTATTTTTTTTTCAAAATAACAGAAAGTACTATCTATCACCTATTTATAGCAAATTTATCTTCTGCGTTCAAGCTGTCTGTTTGAATCCTATAAACAAAACAATATTAAAAATATCATTTTTGTTTTTTTTTAGTATAAAAACTTAACTAATTTTATTTTATTTTTATTTATTTACAAAATGAGAATAGACTTTCTAAAGAAAATTATGAAAATAAAAAACAAAACGGTATATACAATGGAAATTTATGGAAATTAATTATTCCATGTAATGTTTTAAAAACACCCGTCGACATGGGCATTCGGGATTTTACCATACAAATTTTCAAGAAGAAATGAATTTTTTCCTTCAGGAGATGCTACCTTAAATGGTCCGTACCAAATGTGATCGAATTTACCATTTTTTCCCAAATCCTCTTTTCGAGCATCCCATCTCAAAACCAGATCCCCGGGGAGAAAATTTATTTCCTTGGCTTTACGATCAAACGATACCTTCATGTCATCGTGGTACTTTTGTAACCTTTCATCCACTACCGCCTTGTGTTGTTGAACTTCAATCAGCTGGTTTATCCTTCTTGTGAGAGGATTCGGTTCTTTCTTCTCATCTTGACATAGTTTCATTACAGGTAGTGCTAGGTTAATAGGCAACACTACATCTGTTCCATATACCAATTGGAAAGGAGAAGTTTCGATAGAATTTTTTGTGCCTATCAAATTTGCCCACAGAGCGTATTTTAAATGCAAATGCCAAGACTTTTTATTTTCATTTAACACTTTCTTGATTATACTGATTAAGCTCTTGTTTGAAGATTTTGCCAGACGATTTCCTTGAGGATAGTATGTTGTGGAATGACCCAGCACAATATTATATTTTTGGCAAAAGCTGACTATTGCCATAGACTTAAAATCCTGTGCATTGTCTATGACTATCTTTCTGGGACAACCGAACCTAGAAAAAATATTTTCTTCTAAGAAGTCTATAACCACCGAATCAGTAGCCTTTCTTGTTGGGATAGCTTCCACCCATTTGGTGAAGTAGTCTGTAGCGGCCAGAATCCATCTGTGTTGAGAACTAGAATGAGGATTAATTTCACCTATTAAATCTAGTCCCCATTGCTGAAAATGAGCTTTTGTCTTGATTGGGACCAATGGCATAGCTGGGAGTTTATGTTTTCCTACAAAAAATTGGCAAGGGCTGCAAGCTCGTACCTTAGCATTGACATCTAGGAAACGTTTGGGCAAGTAATAACCAGCCCTCAAGATTTTATATGCCATAGCCCTCCAGGCGTGGTGTCCTCCACATACTCCTTCGTGAAATTGACCTATAACTTCTTCTGTTTCTGACTCGACCAGACAGACCAAGAGGAAGCCAAGAGGGTCTTTCCAATATAATCATTTTTCGGAAATATAGTATTTGATTGCATGCAGCTTTAGCATTCTAGCTTTGGATGGAGACAAATCAGTTGGACATTTCAATGTCAGTAAGTATGTTACTATGTCCTTGTACCAATTTGATGACGCAAATTTCTCTTCGATTCAGTTTTCAGTTATTTGGTCCTCAAGTTCATTCACGTCTACCCACTCTTGCGCCTCCTGAGAGTTGTTTATCCCAAGAGCTCTGAAATTAGATTCAGCTAAAAGTTTAGCTAAGCCTTGCCCCTTTACTAATTTTTTTGGTTTAACCTCCAAGTCAAACTCTTGAATTTTGGCAAGCCATCTTCCTCTTTTGCCATCACTGTCTGCTTGAACCAAAATATCTTTTACAGAGCTAGTGGGTACATATGCAATCACTTTAGAATGTAAAACATAAGTTTTGAAAGCTTTTAATGCTTTTACCATAGTATATGCTTGTTTTTCCATCATATTATATTTGAGTTCATCATTTCAGAGACTTTTGCTAAAGAAGGCTATCGATTGCTCGAAACCTTCTTCATTCTTTAGAAGGAGTACGACGGTGAGTGTGTGTTCAAAAACAAATGAAAAAATGAGAAAATCTTTGAGATAATCGGGGCTCGCTAGTACCGGCGCCTCACTTATAACGTTCTTGATATGGGCAAAAGATTCTTTAGCTTCTGCTATCCATTTTACTTCATTGTTTTTCTTGAGCATATCTGTAATCAATTTCACGATTTCAGTGAAGTTAGGAATAAATCTTCTCAAAAAAAATATTTTTCCTAAAAATGACTGAATTTCTTTCACATTCCTAGGAATAGCTATTGTATCTATAGCTTCTACTCTTTTTGGGTCAATTCTAATTCCATATCGTGATATGATGTGATCCAACAACTTGCCTTCTTGCATAGCGAAATGCGACTTCTTAGGATTTAAGGATAGACCAAACCTGCGGCATTTTTCAAATGTTTGTTTGAGATGAATTAGATGGTCTTCATCCGATTTAGAAAAAACAACAAGATCATCCAAATAGATGACTACAAATTTGTCCCATTCGCCAATGAAAGCAATATCCATTGCGCGTTGAAAAGTAGCACCTGCATTCATCAATCCAAATGACATTTTATCGTACATAAATGTGCCCCAAGGAGTGGTAAAGGCGGTTTTTTCTTTATCAAGATCATTGACGGCAATTTGATTGTAACCTGAAAATCTGTCAATCATTGACATCCTATTAGCTCCTACTACTTTTTCAAGAACATGGTCCATTTTAGGTAGAGGATAATTATCTTTGAGAGAAGATTTATTAAGATTTCTGAAATCGACACACAGTATAATTTCCCAGTTTTTCTTTCTAACCAGGACCAGATTGGCTACCCAATCAAAATATCTCAGTGGTACAATTATCTTAGCATCAAGGAGTTTTTTGAATTCTCGTTCAATAACAGGTAGTAAAATGGGGTTAATTTGTCGGAGTTTTTGTTTAAAAGGTTTGACACTAGGTTTGAGGGGTATCTTATGTTCAATCACAAAAGTGTCATATGTTTTCAGTTCTTCATACGACCATGCAAAAACGTTTTTGTATTTTCTTAACAACTTCGTGTATTTACTTTTATTTTCTGTAGATAGATATTTGGATAGTTTTACCATTCGAGGGTTTTCTTTAGTTCCTATGTTACAATCTTCAACCTCCTCTCGTTGGGGTTGCAGGGTAGTTTTTGAAGGAATATCATCCTGATTAAATAGTGTTTCCAAGGGAATTAGACACTTGGGAATCGTGTTGTTCTTGAGAACGAGCATTCGGTGATTTGCAATTTTATCGTGAAATTCTTTAGAATCCTCCCCCTCTTGCATGATCCAAATGGGATGATTTTGATTTTCTTGATCAGTATGCGTTTCTGCAAATTCATCTAATGATTCTAGAAACTTTCGAAGATGCTCATCATCCTCAAAAACCTGCCAATGTTGTATGTTATTTTGTATCGAAGGGCGATGTCTCATTTGTATGTAATACTTTAATTTAAAATAAGTTGGGGGTGTGAAAGTTGATGTTGCTTTGGCTAAAACATCAGCCTGTTGATTTTCAGACCTTGGGACGAAATGAATATTCACAGAAGAGAAGAAATTCTCGATTAAATCCCAAACACAGTTCCTATAGGACTGTAATCTAGGATGCTTGGCCTGATACTACCGATTCACCTGTTTTATAATTAACTTGACATCACCAAATACTTCGAGTTTCTTAATTTTCATCCTCCTAGCAGCTTCTAATCCTAGCACTAAAGCTTCATACTCGCAAACATTGTTTGTACAATCTACATTCCACTAAAGCCTATATGAAAAAGGGATTACAAATTGATCATCGGGAGCCACAAGGAGTGCTCTATCTCCGGCTCCAAGGAAAGATGAGGCACCATCAAAATACATTTTCCATACACCAGTGGTATATACATTTTTTTCTATTTCTTTTTTTTCAATTTTTTCTTCTATACAATTTTCGTCTATATCTACTTCAAAATCGTCATCAATAGATAATATACAATTTCCTAAGTCTTGGTCGGAAATATAAATTGGATGATTGTTTGGGTTGTGTGGATTACCTATAGTAAATGCCAACCTAGTCTCTCTGTAAAAACGCCTGTATTGTCCTCCGAAAACTGGAATTGTAGCGTATGTCATATCCAGTTGGAGAGACCCTCCAAGCTTAGCACCCCATGACCTAGATAATAAAATACCATACTTTGGGGGAATGTCAGCGACCACTACATCCATAAGAATACTTTTAGCAGGTATCTGAGCCAAACCTACCACTAGGTCTTTAATCATACCTATGGATTTGACTTTCCTCGAATCGAAAGAATATAAGTCACCATAGGGCCTTGTGATTTCAAGACCAAGTTTTTCCATAATTTCCTTGGGAATCACATTGTGAGAAGCTACAGAATCCAACATACAGTTATGGAGAAGGTGGTCAAACAGGGTTAACATAATATAAAAGGGGGCCACAGTGTCTCTCGCACCTTTGAAGTGTGGACCAAAGACTATGTTTGGTTTGTCATCTTCTAAATTGATGACGTCGGCTTGGCTTTCGTCTTCGGAAAAGTTAATCATCTTGGTGATTTGTTTTCTGTATATGGGATTTTTAGCTAATTCAACAAGGGGAATAGGAATTTTGATTTTATTTATTTTGTTTTCCAAATTAAAATTTCCTAGGGCCTTATCGTTTTCAATGTTCAGGGCTTCCATTCCTTTCTTTTTAGATTTTCATTGAGATGTAGACTTGTTTTCATTTATAGGAGCTTGCGTCTTCACAGGGAGTGTTTCTACTAGTTCTGACTGGACAGGTTGTGTATCAACTCTATTTTTTTTCGTAAGTTGTTTATCAACAACTTTTGTAGTTGCCTCATTGGTTTCGCTTCTTGGAAAAATCTTTTTGGTCGAAACATTTGGGAGACTTTTGTTCCTTGGTCTTAAATTATATTTTCCCTGTAGTTAAGCTATGATATCATTTGCGATATCTTGATATGTGAAATCTTCAGACATATTATTGCTAACATTGTCTTTCGATGTAATTTATTTATTTAAAGATCTTTCGTAATCCTGTCTCGACAAATAAGGTGATTTATTATCATCGCCAAGATTATTAATATCTTCATCGATTTCTTAAAAATCTCCTAAATCTTGCTCTCCAATGAATTTTTCACTTTTGAAGGGTGTTGGAATTTTTTGATCTTCATTTTTAATTATTTTCTGTGATCCCTGAGGATCAGGATTTCTTCTAAAATCTTTTCTAGGGAAATTATCTCTTTTAGATTTCTCTTGTTCCATTTTTGAGATATTGTTTGACAGTTCTCTAATAACCCTAGCCATCTCTTCTATTCTATCTCCCGAGGATTTTCTCGATTCTGAAGGTCCACCTTGTTCATTGAATTTCCTATTTTCTTTGTTTCCAGTTTCAGTCTTTGCCTTTAATTTCCCTGATGCCATCATGTTTGATTCAATCTCAAGCGCATCATCTTGCATTTTCATGAGATCTATTGATCTCCTTTCTCTCAATAATAAGGCAAAGTTGGGATCAAAAGCACCAGCAAAAGTCACTTTTGTTGTGGGTTGTGAAGGTTTAACCTCAACTGGGATTTTATTATACAACTTGTTGAACCTTTGTGTGAATTCTAGAACTGATTCAGATTTTTTTTTTCTAAGGGCTCCAAATTTAGTCAAGTAGTAGACGTGGTCCTTCCTCTCTCCCCATTATCTAATAAAAGCGCTTTCAAGTTCCTCATAAGATCTTGAAGATCTAGCTACTAAGGATCGGAACCAAGTCCTCACCTGTCCTTCGAAAGTTTGAACAAGGAGTCTAGAATAGACATCTTCGTGTTCTATTCCAAGGATGTCAACACATTGGTCGAAAATTTTTATATGTTCTTGGGTAGTCAGATCCCCTTCCCCTGTAAATTTCAAAAAACATTTCATATAATTCTCGGTGACATCATGAAGAGGAACGGGAAGAACAAGGGGAGGATATCTCGCAGCTACTTTAGCGAATATTCTGGGAAGTGGTACTTGACCACCAGCTGGTCCTCCAAGGGCACCACCTCCAGCTCCAGAACCTCCTTATGCAACCATGGTTAGATTTGAGGTTGAATCTCAGAATGTGTGAGGAGAAGATTCTCAAAAAACTGGGGAGGAAACCTCAGGAAATGAGAATGTATCATATGAGAGGGGAAGTGAAAGAGATCTTTCAAGAGTTTTCGAAACATTTAATTGCATAAAGTCAGGCTGACATATAGTATATGTGGGTAAAAAGACTTGTTTAAGTGATTTTCGTGATTTTAAAATCTTTTCCGGATCGAAGACTAGCGAAGTCTGCTTGTTGTCTGGGTTTTTTCTGGTGTTCTTTCGGCTAATAGCCAGTTTAGTTATTGTGGAGTCACCAAGTCAAAAATATTAGTAGCCTTAGAAGGTATTTTTTCCTTGTTCACTATCAAAAACAAAAAATGTCAATGTCGTTCTTCACAGGGAAAATATTCATTTCTTCGTCCCCGACAACGACGCCAAAAAGATGTTGTTCCTGAGTTTATACTTTAAGGCTGTAAAGTATACTGTCAAGGCATTTGTAAATGTTAAAAATAATAATCTTGGAGATAAGAATTAAAAAGGAAGGGTGAAGCAGAATCAGTTTCTCAATTGTCTCTATCTAGCTTCCCGCTGTTCTTGGATGCTAATATCTCTCTCAATAGCATCCCATGAACGTTCTAATTTGACCTGGTTAGTTGTTGTTTGTAAGATGGTATTAAATAGGTTCAAGGAAATACTGGTTTGATCTTGAAGGCTAGGTTCAATGTTGGGTTGTATGCTACTTGGAACAATCATGGAGGATAAGATTTTATTTAATCATGAAAGAATTTTAATCAAATGTTACTTCAAACTTTCCAGAGATGAGAATAGGAAAAAACAATTTTAAAATTCAAAACACTAACATAAATACATTCGAGGTCGTTTCCTGGATTTGCAATAATTTGAGAATTATAAAATAACAAAGAAGTACTACAAACAAAATATGAGGCTTTAATCAAGAAAGAATCTCATATTTCGACAGGTAATAAAGAAAGAAGACGAAGTTTCTAATGAAAAGTTAAGTATTAAGGTTCAAATCATTAACAGGTCTTAAAAAACTGATAGTAATTTCAGAGGAAAAGCTGTAAATAATTTGATATCCAAATCAATCTGAACTATAAATCAAGGATGCAGATAACTTCAAATTGATTATTCATTAGAAAAACATTGAATGAAAAACAAAATAAAGCATATTAAACAGGGTTGAAGAACACATAGCTACAAATTTGCAAGATTCAGAATCTCGTTTGTAATGTATATTATGATGGATTGGAAAATTTTTATTACAATCGACTCTCTCCAAAAAGAAAAAGCCCTTTCTCAGTCTTTAGAAAATACATTTATACATATTCATCAAAATTTTCTCATTGGTGACTAACCAACATCCTATTATTACAGTTACATATATGAATAATGTCAACCGTTTACATTTCCTTTCTAATTTCTAATGATAAAAAAATTTAAAAAAAATGTTTTTACGCTTGTGTTGAAGAACATCCTTTCTCTGCTTCAAGACACTGAACACACTTTCCCAAAAATTTCACAAACATTCTGGGAGCATTTGGTATCTCATTTCCTTCAAACAAGAAAAATCTTTTCTGTAATTCAGGCAAACAATTTTCTATCGTCTTCTCTGTGAAATTAATAGTTTGCAACCTTAAGTTCGGTGTGATCATCCATTTGTTGATTTCTGAGATATTTATTAATTTAATTTTTGAAATCTCTATCTTCATTTCCTCCAGCTCTTCTTTGAACCATAGTTGATGCTTGGAAATATTAATCTCACCTAATCATCTGGGGCAATCATTTGTTCCGATATTCAAAGAAGTTATTTCTAAGAGATCAAAAATTCCCTAGCAATCCTCATTGACATCTCTGGTCAATATTTTTATATTTGACCAAGCCTACTTCCCACACTTTAAGTATTATCTCCCCTTTA
The DNA here is from genome assembly GCA_010110895.2 of Picea sitchensis. NCBI lineage: Eukaryota > Viridiplantae > Streptophyta > Pinopsida > Pinales > Pinaceae > Picea > Picea sitchensis. The sequence goes on along the minus strand of SNQJ01S0096584.1, from coordinate 14,025 downwards.
ACCTGTTCAGAAATGGATAGTTTTTTAATCCTTCCGACTTATTCCTTTGTTGAGAGGGCTACTCCTTTTGGAAAGTCGTTCTAGCCGCTTTTGCCTCCCTTTCCTTCTAGAAAACATTCTCCAAGAATTTATTTGTTTCTTGAAAATAATTCTGGACTACTTCCAGATTCAAAAACACTTTTTGTTTTTCTTCCTCTATTTTCAAATATATCCCCAATGCCTGTGTCCTGAAAATTTTAAGTTCTACTACTTGATTAGTAATAGAACTAATGTTATCTTGTAACTGTTTATTTTCTTCTCCTAGCTTTTGGACCTGTGCCTGTGTGACCTGTATTATCTTTTTTTCCTCCTCTAAGTCCTTTTTCATTTTCTAAATTTCTTACATATATTTTAGTCTAGCTTTTTCTAGACCCTTTTGTATTCCCCAACTGATATTTCTCTCAGTGTCTTTTAATTTGTCTTGCAACTGAATTATTGTTTGGTCTTTTTGTTCAAGCATGGTTGTTAAATTGCCAACATAATATATATTTGTTGAAGCTATAGCACCCATTGTACCTACTAACTCCATAGAAAATTCTTCATCTTTGATCTTCTTTCCATCTATAATGACCCTATGTTTTTTAATCATCCCCTCTCCTCTTGGATGAATCTCTTGTTTCAAGACTTCTCTTCACTTTTTACTGAAAAAGTAATCTAATGGAGGGATTTCATCCCTTGAAATTGGCTCTAGATCACTGACATACAAAGCTCCTTCATGAGGGGTTCCATAAGTTGACTACAAATGGGTTAAGGGAGTGATAGGACTACCAAGTTCTGTTGATGTTGTTCCTCCTATCTTTTCTAGAACTTCCTTGGGGATTTCTGGGGTTGTTTCCAACTCTTTTCCCTTCTATGTCTCTGATTCTTTTTTTTGAGAACTCTCTATGTTTTGAGAACGTATCTCAATATCCTTCATGTTGCCTTTGGTATTTTCTTTGTCCTGTGTATTAGTTTCAAACCCTGGAGGAGGCCCTTCCTGTTCTGGAGGTGGGGTTGAAACTTCACCCTGCAAACTCTTAGGTAGGCAACTTTACCTATGGCTCTGGAATGACGCAAACCTGGTCTGTGAGTTAGGTGGCATGACCTGTACTCTATTCAATACTTTCTGATAGGATTTAACATCCTTAAATATATCATCATAAGTAAATGTTTCATGTTCATATGCCTTTAGCTTACAATGTATAAAATGCCTACTTATTACTTGGTAGGGGTCATACTTTTAGTGATCAATATCTACTAATTTCACTTCTTCTAATGATTCAGCCTCTACCTTAGAATGGCCTAAATTTAATAAAGAAAATTTTCCAATATGAACAGGGAATGATGGCCATGATTTCTTCTGAGTTGCTTTTAATTCTAATCCAACACCCCCCTTTACTATTTGATGGGCTACCTCCCTGCACACCAATCTGTCCGGTAGGAATTTAGGGAGTGCATGAGGAGGAATGGAACAACCGTAAACCCTAATGTAGGAGAAATTCTCCTCAATAAACCAGTTGACAACTGCTTTAATATTTTTTGTGATTGCATAAAAAATGTGAGGTTGTTCGCATCCAAAAAACATTTTATCCATAGGAATTATAATAAAATGAAAAACCTCATAAAATGCATCCTTAGAATTTTCTTCCCAAAGGGTCGAGTGATATTTATGAATGGGTTCTAGGCAAGAAATATTCCAACTCCAATTCATTAAAGGAAAAGGAGTCACATAACAGATCGCATCCATAATGTATGCTGACATGTCAAAGGTTGTTGGTTGTCCCTTTGATTTTGCTTCTTTGTAGTCTAATATTTCCTGTGTTAGGTTAGCTGATAAAATCTTATGCCAGTTAAAACCATTTCCCTTTGAAGCTTCTTCTAAAAAGGGCACCCAATCTGCATGAAAATGATAGGGATCTTTTCTCCCGAAAAGTCTACATAACATTATGGCTACATATACCATGTATTCATTCAAGGATGTTGTAGCATAAATCCCATGGGAATCAGCTCTAAACTTTGCTGGACATATCGCCCATTCTCTAATCATATCCGGATATGTCCAGTCTACTTCAATACACTCTTTCCTCTAAAACTCTACTAAAAATTTAGCATTAAAAGTATTTTTAGGATTTAGTGAGAGCTTATATATTACTTGTATGTGTTCTGGCCTGAATGAGCCGACGATAACTCCTTGGTAGTTTAAGATGATCCTTTTTGGGATATCGACCTTATCCAGGGCCCAACTAATCATATAATTGTATGCTACGAGCTGTAGGCGCACAACGATCTTATGAAGCTCTGACTCAACTATGTCCCGAAAATGATTTTCAGAATCAGGATGAGCATTCTCAAACTTGTATTCCAACAATTCGGAGATTTGATTCCAGGATTTAATAGAATTTATAGCGTGTGGAGTGGTGTCAGAGATGGTATCTCCTTCCTGTGCATCTTCATTCTTCTTCGGTGCCTTTTTTGGTGCCATGACTCTGCGTTTAATTGAAAATCTGTCACAGAAAATGGATGAACGAGCTCAGCTAAAAATGAAAACATAGACGTTTAAATGTTCATTTTGAATATATTAAAAAATGACAAGATTGACACAACTGTCACGAATTTAAGGCTTTTAATGTGGAAGATATATTTCTGAGATACGCATTTAATGTCTGTATTTAGGCACCTTCAGGTTTTTAAAGTAAACGAGACACTTACTTAATCGAAAAGCGAAACATGAATGAACACTTAAAAAGAATGATTATCATTAATGTTGTTTTGGAAACAAGTTGAATTAGTGCTAATCATAGATTAAAGATGAAATCTTTGCTTTTCGAGATTTCAGAAATCATGATGTCGAGAGGTATGTCGTCGAAGAAATTTGATTTCCGAAATTGTGAAAACGCGAAATTGTTATGTTTTAATTAAGACTTAAAACATTTTTAGTAAATTAATTAATTGAGATTAAACCTTTTAAGGATTTTGGTGATCGTGATGTTGAGAAGTATGTTATCGATGAAGTCTGATCCCCGAAATCGCAAAATTGCGACGGCTATTTTTAAAAAAAAAATAGGACTTAACTCATCTTAATTAACTAACTAATCACGATCAAGGCCAAAACATAATTAGATTGATTTAATGAAAACTGTGGATCGAGGTTTTGTGATTCAGGATTTTGGGAAACATGATGCCAATAGATGTGATCTCACTAAACTGCGAATCCCGAAATCCTAATATGATTATCTTAACTCTTAACCCTTGATATAAGAAAATTAATTAATCTTTGTTTTAACTAAGACTTCAACGTTTCGGGAAATCGGGGATCAGTATTTCACAATTCGATTTACATCAAAAAATTTGCTTGTAGTAAACCTCGAATTCTGAAAATTCTTTAAGCTTAATTTTAAAACCGCAAGTTTTAAAATTTAACGCAATTTAAATAATTTCAAATAAAAAGTGTCGGGAGTCTTATAATTTTTGTAAGCCTTTTTTCCTTTTATTATCTGAGTAATTAAAAACTTTAAGAAAAAGGTATCGTGTGCTTAGGATTGATAGCGAAACTCGTGATTTGTGAAAAGATGAAACCCGAAAAAGAAAAATTTAGGCCTTAGGGATAAAAATTTAAGAACTGCTTCAATAGGGGGCACGTGGACCTCATGCACCCACGATGCCCGACTTCAAAATTTTTATTTTTTTTTAATTTTCTCTTGTTTAATAATTTTTTTATTTATTTTTAATTAATTCTTTTTAAAAATTTCTTTTAAATTACGTTTTTATTTTATAGATTGTATAAAAATTTGTTTAAAAAAAAATGTTAATTATAAAAAAAAATAAAAATAGATAATAATAATAAAGTTATAAAAAAAAAATAAGTTTGGATTCCATGGGTTTTGAACCCACAACCTCCACCAAGCCAAAGCACCTTAAGAAATGGACCAACACCAAGGAACTCCACATGTTACTTTACAAAATAAATTCATTTATACAAATAAATTAATTATCAATAGTCATAAAGTACTATCCCGAAGTATAATATCCAATTATCCAAGTTAACCAAGAACTGAGTTACATGGCCTCAACCATCGAGCTAAGTGCCAAGCCTTCCATTCCATTCCACCAGCCAAGCCAGCCATCAAGCCCATGAGGGAGCATTTTGTGACAACGTATTAACATTATAAAAATTTTAATGTTAATAATGGGTTTGAAACCTATGATTATTAATCATATATATATCCCCATGATTAATGAATGTAATAGTGTAACTTTATAATTTATAAAGATTAAAAGTCCTTCTAGAGTAGCGGGAGTTTGATGCATGTTATTGGAAATAGTCAGGGTAGAATAGTGGTATAATAGAAAGCACCATATTAGGGATCTGATGCACCATGGCAAGTGTGGTACAGTGCTAGCATAACTACCAATCAAGAGGGTCAATAGTTTTCTTGGGTGAATAAATCAAGCTTAGAAGCTTCAACCCCTAACCTAGCCACTTCCCCTAAAGAGAGTAGCGTTTGTTTTCTGCAGACAAGTAAAAAAATCTTACACCTAACCTGTTTTCTAGTTTAAGTTGCGCAAATGCAAATGTCCTTGAACTCACCCTGAAAACTTTGGTTGATGCAGGTTAAATCATCTAGGATGGTTAGGACTCAAATCAGTGAGGGGCATTGTCATGGGACCGCCAGCGCCACCACCATGCGGGTTTGAAACCTATGATTATTAATCATATATATATCCCCATGATTAATGAATGTAATAGTGTAACTTTATAATTTATAAAGATTAAAAGTCCTTGTAGAGTAGCGGGAGTTTGATGCATGTTATGGGAAATAGTCAAGGTAGAATAGGGCTATAATAGAAAGCACCATATTAGGGATCTGAGGCACTGTGGCGAGTGTGGTATAGTGCTAGCATAACTACCAAGCGAGAGGGTCAATATTTTTCTTAGGCAAAGATATCAAGCTTAGAAGCTTTAACCCTAACCTAGCCACTTCCCCTAAAGAGAGTAACGTTTGTTTACAGACAAGTAAAAAAATCTTACACCTAACCCTGTTTTCTAGTTTAAGTTGCGCAAATGTGAAATGTCCTTGAACTCACCCTGAAAACTTTGGTTGATGCAGGTTAAATCATACAGGATGGTTAGGACTCAAGGAAATCGAGGCAGAGGGGCATTGTCATAGGGACCGCCAGCGCCACCACCACCATCGCCTGAACTAGCTCTCATACTGCACTCTTTGGAGGCCATAAATGAGACTTTAAAGGGGCGTCAACCAACAGGGATCAAAGTGGATCCCCCACCATATGGAACGGGTAATCCAGAAGCGTAGAGGGATTCAAGGGGAGGACCTCCACACGAATACATCAATAGAGAACTGCAGAAGATCAAACTTCCAGAGTTTGCCGGGGGTCGTTCCAGTGAACGTGTCGAGGCATGGTTGGAAGACATGACAAGGTGTTTTTCCTTAAGAGACTATGTGTCCACTTCAAATTCGAAGGTAGCAATTTTTTAGTTAAGAGACAGGGCCTTGAACTGGTGGGGAAACCTGGAAAGGCAATTGCATCTTACCCTGGACACCGTATCTTGGGAACTTTTTGAGGAGAGGTTCTGAAGGAAATATCTGCCAGCTTCCTATGAGGAACAACAGGTAGGAGCATTTCATGCTCTAGTACAAGGAAATGGGACCATAGAAGAATATGAGATTAGGTTTATGGAATTGGTCAAATATGTCTCATACATGGATAATGACCAACAACAGGCATAACGCTTTTTCTATGGGTTAAACCCTAAGATAAGGGCTATGGTGTGGATGTGGAAACCGTCTTCAGTAGCGGAAGCTGTGGAAAATGTGCATTATGCAGAGGAACACATGAACTTAACCGGAGGTATGAGATCAACCTTTCTACATTGTCCTGGATTCATGGGGAAATCCCCTAGGACATTTCCCAGGGGAGGGGGATCAAGGCCACCTCCATATGGTAATAGAGTCGCACCAAGGACAGTAGCCGTAGGGATTTCAATGGCAGTGAGTGCAACATCTCGTCATCACGAATGACGTAGGCAGTTCCACAACCATCTCAGGGAGTAGTGAGTAGGGGCAGGGGTTCCAGGGGAAGGAACTCATTTCAGAGACAATCACAGAATAGTGCGTAGGTTCAATATCGTGTTACCTGTTGGGGATTTGGAGGACCCCATTACCAGCGTGACTTCCCAGGGTTACAATCAAGATTTGTGCATAGAGAGGGAAAGGCCCCGATGGGAAGAGCAAGTGGTAGCCACCAAATTTACGCAGTAGTTAATAATCGCCAAGAAGAACATCGATCCATGGTGGTAGAGTCATCATGTACGCTAAATCATATCAATGTTAAGATTTTATTTGATTCTGGTGCTACAGATAGTTTCATTTCACCATCTGCATTAGAAAAGAGTGGGTTGGAAGCCTACGAGCATGACGATTTTAAACAAGTCGAGATGGCTTCAGGGGAAAATCAAGCGGTAGGACCTAGCATCGATAATTGTATAGTAGACCTGGGAGTGTGTACTACCTGGTTGAAGGTATACGTCACTGCTCTCGGGGCGTATGACCTAATCATTGGAATGTATTGGTTAGAAGCTCATCGAGCTTTGGTAGATTGTTTCATAGAAAGGGTTCTTTGTGTCGACGATGAAGGAAGACTAGTAGAGATCCAGGGTGTACGAAGAAAGGTGTCATTACGCTTTATCTCAACTATGAAGGTTAAGAGATGCTTGAGGCAAGGGTTTCGACTATATGTAGTGGAAGCAGTGAATGAAAGGAAGGGACCCTCCTTGGATCAGTACCCGGTATGATCAGAATTTAAGGATGTTTTTTCGAATGAGTTACCAGGGTTACCTCCTGAGAGGGAGCTTGATTTTACTATTGAGATAAAACCTGGTGCAGAACCAATTTCCAAGACTCCGTATCAGATGACAGCGCCAGAACTTTGTGAGTTTCAAATGTAGTTGAAAGAGTTACTAGAATTAGGGCTAATAAGGCCCAGTGTCTCACCTTAGGGCACATCAGTAATTTTTGTGAAGAAGAAGGATGGTTCCTTATGACTGTGTATAGATTATAGGGACTTGAACCGTGCTACAGTGAAAAATAGGTACCCAATGCCGCAAATAGATGATGTCTTTGATCAGATGAAAGGAGCAGTGGTTTTCTCAAAGATTGATTTGCGATCAGGGTATCACCAGTTAAGGATTAAGGAAGGCAGTATCCCAAAAACTGCCTTTTGAACTCGGTTTGGACATTACGAGTTTGTCGTAGTACCTTTCGGATTGACCAATGCGCCAATAGTATTCATGATCCTCATGAACGGAGTATTCTGAAAGTACTTAGACCATTTTGTACAAGTATTTCTAGATGACATCCTCATCTATTCCAAGAACGAAAGAGAACATGAGGAACACTTACAAGTGGTGTTATCCTGGCTTAGAGAGAACAAATTGTATGGGAAGTTGTCGAAGTTTTCCTTCTTCCATAAAGAGATCCACTATTTAGGTCATATCATTTTCGGTGAAAGAATCTCTGTGGACCCAGAAAAGCTAAAGGCCATTATGGAGTGGCCAGTGCCGAAAAATGCCCATGATGTGAGAAGCTTCATGGGGCTAGTAGGTTATTATCGGATATTTGTGGAAGGGTTCTCTAAAATAGAGAAACCCATCACCACTTTGCAGTGCAAGGGGGTCAGGTATGAATGGACAGAAGAATTCGATAATGCATTCATCGAGCTTAAGAGGTTACTAACTAGTGCGCCAATTCTACGAGTGTTGGATATGGAAAAGGACTTCACAGTCTGCATGGATGCCTGGAAGCAAGGGTTGGGGGGCATGATAAAGCAGGATGGAGGAGTGATAGCTTATGCATCAAGGAAGTTTAAGAAACACGAAGAAATTTACGCTACTCATGATTTAGAGTTGGCA
>SNQJ01S0096583.1:8742-37440 GCA_010110895.2 Picea sitchensis | reverse complement strand
ATTAACTAACATCACCTCTAGGAGATACTTCTTGTTTTTCTTCCAGGCAGGTCACCTTGGTAATAATATGATGATTACCATGAGATTGCCTTTTATTCTTGTTGGCATAGATATGTTCTTATGAAAATGCTATTATACTTTTTGTTCTTGTTTTCTTGTTCCGAGCAGGTTACCATGGAGGAATGATTTATCAAAATACTAGAAGAGTATTGTTCATATTTCTTATTATTGTGTTTTTATTTTGGTTCTTGTTCCAGGTAAGTCATAAGAAATAGCTCTGAGAAGGAGCTACTATTATTATTGTTCTCGTTCTTGGTTTTATTATTACAAGAGTATTATTATTGTCTACTATTTTTCCCTTTGTTGTCCTTGTTCTGGGCAGGTCACGGGTGATAACTCTGAGGGAAGCTATAATGAAGGTTGTAGGAGACAACATATTATATGGTCTCTAGTTTGAGACATGGAGAAAACTATCCAGATAAGAAGTTGTATACATGACCGTATACATCCATGTGCCAAAGAAGAAGAAGATGAAGAAGGGTACTTTTGCAAGATACATAGTATCTCATATGGATATTGATCGTAAGGAGAAGAAGGCTCCAAAGATGACCAAACAAATCCCTCTAGTGCAATCGATCACTCTTCAGATCATCAGGAAGAGTTAGTAGATCCATAATGGCATACTCAGAATCGTTGCAGTAACCAAGAAGACACCAGCGTGGTTCCATGAAACTTTGAAGGATGCAACATTGATGAACCATATCATGAGGAACAGATGGCTTCAAATATTATACAGACTCAAAGGGAGTCAATCTTCAGAGGGAGAATGGAGACTCAAAGACTTTCAGATTCATATGGAAGAGAGAGATGTCTTCCAGAACTGACAAGCAGATTCCATGGCGTGAGAAGGCTAGATCAAAGCTTCTGAGGCTTCGAGGAGATATGAGATCTTATGGAAAGATTCCCTTGCTTCAATATACTTATAATATCCCCAAGGACGAGCCCTATTGTAATCATGTTTATGAATTGTAAATCATTTTTTATAGGCTGGTGAGCCAAGTTAATATAAGTTGGTAAGGCTTATGAGTTTATTAGGCCAGAGAGCCTAAGTGTTAAGGCCGGGAGACTATTTTTGTATATGTAATTATGCAGAACATTAATAAAAATATAAACACCGCTGCGTGTAGACCAACCACGATGAATGAGTGATGGGGGACTAAGATTCCACAGAGTGAGTAAGGGATTGGGGGTTGGAAGGTTGGAAAGAGAGGCTAAGTGTTGAGCCTAGGGGATTAAGTCCTTGGGAATAATATTTTAATATTATTCCAAAATCCATGTGAAATATATGTTTTGTCCTAAGTTCCCGGAGAGGAACGCATGCTAATGGAGTGTATGCAGCTTCATGGGTGACATGTGTCGACCCATGCACATGCAGTTAAAAACTGCAGAAGTCAGTCGTGGAGGGGGTCACTCCTCATTCCATCATCCTTTGGGTCTGATTTCGGATACCCTCACACAGCTCTGAGAACCAGAAAACCGAGACGTCTTCCTGAAGACCAAAACATCATCCGTCTGATTCTGTTATTGGTTTGCGTCTACCCTTGACATACCTATGTACCATTGAGAGAACTGGTCAGTAGGGGAAAGTCGACTTCTGAGTTCAAGAACCCAGTCTATCCACCATTGCAGAGTTGAATCCTGAGTGGGGTTGTGTTGTGGTTATCCTCACCGTGCGGGAATTGAGTCGAAAGGGGCTGAAGAACTGGGTTATAAGGCCCTTAGTTGAAGAGGCAAATTGTCAGGCCTGTGAGAAGTTATTTCCAGGTGAAGGAGTCTGTTGGGAAGTGGTATTCTTCCAGAGAGAGTCTAACACCAGCTACGAAGCTCTAAGACTTCCTGGTTTGGCCTGTTGCCGAGACCCAAAGAGGGAGGTGAAGCACTGATGGACTGTGCTTGTGAAGGTGTATACTCCCAGGCGGAACAGGCATGTGGGGAATGAGAGTCCGTGAGTAGTGGGCGTAAGAAGGCATCCTGGGAAGAATCCTTCTGGTTATTCAGTGCAGTTTTCCCTATAACCTCAGCCTAGACTAGGATTCCTTGCCTTGGGTGGAGCTTAGTCCCATCTCGGGGGTGACCCACTGCTGAGCGTGATGAGCAGCGTGGTCTAAGGCTAGGAGGTTCGTGGAAGGCCTGCACGTGGTTGGTGGAATTATGCCAGTAATAAAAGATAAGTGTTAATTTTGTACTTAATTTATAAGTATATTCATGTCTGTGATTCTTGCAATATTATCATCTATTCCGCTGTAATCATGAATTACTGTTAATCCCATTAAACCTGCATGTTAGTCGTAATTCTGTGATTACTTTGTTTGGCTTAGTTAAATGTGTGTAATATGAATTAATTCATGTTATATATAAAAGTATGGGAATGTTGTTTCCACACAGTAGCATTTGCCCGGTCGTGGGGTTGACGGTCGGGGATGTTATAGTATGGTATCAGAGCGTGGTTTACAACACTGAACCTGAATGGGCTAGATAAGTGGTCATTGGACCCAAATTTCAGGTGGGAAACATGTTTGGAAGAATCAATTTTTGGACCTTTGAATGTTCCTAAGTGCCAAGGAGTCACTTGGTTGTGTTACAAAGCTCAGGAGGTGTAGCGGTATTCTAGAACCCGCAGCCGATGTGGTATATAGCCATAGGGAGAGAGAGAGAGATCAACACATGAAGTGTTGGAGCCGTTGTATCTAATCGGGAGGAAAGGAGATCCCTTACAACCGTTAGATCCAGAGAAGGTGCCAGAAGGATATCCGAGAAGCCTTTCGGGAGTTTGGTTGTCGGGAGCGGGGAGAGCTGAGACACAGAAACCCGAAAACCCGATAATAACCCCGTAGATCTAGGAGGAGGGATCGACTGTTAGATATTTTGGAGTCGCGCTCGAGTTAGTCGTGAGAAACTTTCAGATTTTGCAAAGTCGGGATATGGGAAGTGAGGAGACGTGAACACCTCTGAAACCCCGAAATACCGAAACAATCTCCACCGTAGATCATAGTTGAGGAGCTTGATCGTTGGATCAAGTAGATGAATAGACCTGGAATTTTGAAATTTCAGCAAACGGAATTTCGAAATGTGTGGATGCATGAACTCCCGATGCCCAAAAATCTGAAATGAAAAGTGAAAGTGGTGGGACCCTATGATGTCGCCGAAAGTGATGTGGGCCTTCTTAAGGACACCATGTGTCACTACCTTGGTTGGTGACAGCTGTGTTGTGGGCCCAGGGGGAGAGAGGTCGTAAGTTCGAGAGTCGGGAGTTGGAGAGGGAAGCGAGTGTGAGAACCTCTAGGACCAAAACCCCGAAACCCGAAACCCCAAAGCCCCAAAATCTCGAAACCTTAAGTTTTGTTTGGAGAGCCTTGTAGCACCTAGCAGTTTAGTGTTTGATCATGGCCCATCGACGCATGGGTTGGGGACTAAGAAAATGGGGGCTATTGCCGGAAATTGTAGAGCCAAACAGAGCTCAGAAAATTCATGGAATTGAAACGTTTTTTTATTCGTGTTGGTTTATGAATGTTGTAGTTTTATTTAAGGTTTAAGGCCTGACAAACTTCGGTTGACTGCACATTGTGTGTGTAGAGTTCAACGAGTGTCAGGACAGCCACGAATCAACGCCGAGTATAGAAATGGAAGAGGTGCAGATTACCTCCAATTCAGAGAACGAAAGAGAAGGAAGGGATGTCAACTTGGGAGTCAAAGGATCGAGCTTCAATGGGCACGAAAGAGAATTGGATAAGGAAGGGCATATGATGAAAATCATTGAAAGATTTCAAAAATATTCCCAGGCTCGCCAAGACGATAGGCGAAAGCTCATGAGGGTCAAGGATCAGCAGGGTGAATTCAACTTAAATATATTGAAGAGCCTGGAAATAATAGAAAGAAAATTGGAAAAGGAGAGTGACACAAGCAAAACAGGGAGTCGCAAGACCCCTAAGAGAAAAAGAAGATCGAGGAGTGGTAGTAGACATCGTCGTCGCTCCCTAAAGCATTCCGGTAAGGAAGAACACAGTAGTTCAAGTCCATCCCCTACCAGAAAACACCGAAGATCTGGAGTGGATGAATTGAAAGGGGAGATGAACAAGATTAAGCCTCCTACGTTTGATGGAGAACATAAGAAGGAGGAAGATGTCGAAACGTGGTTGCTTGGCATGAGGAAATATTTCCAACTGCAAAATTATTCTTCTCATGCAGAAGGAAGAATTGCGATGTATCAACTAAAAGGAAAAGCATCCATGTGGTGAGAGCAGCTTGTGCAGGTGCAGCACATTAGAGAGAAAGATATCACTTGGAAGGAATTCAAGAGGTATTTCGAGAGGAAATACCTGACTAAAAGATACTATGACATAAAGATGAAGGAGTTCTTCGAACTCAAGCTGGACAACATGACCATTGATGAATACGAATGAAGGCTTTTGGAATTACTGAAGTATGTTCCATTCATCAAAGGTGAGGCTGTCAAAATTCAGAGGTATCTAAGTGGACTGCCACCTCCCATTGGTGACAATATTCAGTATGATGATCTTAAGACTATGGAAGAAACAATAAGAAGAGTGAAATTCTTATATGAACAGCAAAGAGAATAGCCTATCTTTCGGAAGGCTTGGGATGACCAGAAGAAGTTTAAGAAAGAACAGAGGCAGAAGGGAAACAAACCTCCCTTTTTCAGAAATAGTCCTCAAGGACAACCATCGTTTAGAGAGTCGAGAATGGCTGAAGTGGGGGAACAAAGGCCAAGACAGATGCCCATTCAGTGTTGGGGCTATAAAGAGAACCACAAGTACAGAGATTGTCCCCATAAAAATGGCAAAGCAAGAGTTGTCCATAATGTTCAACAAGCTGAAACAGTGGATGACATGGGCAGTAGAATGCCAAGGATCTATGCGGCCCTAGACAACAAGCAAGTTGAATTTCAGTCGCACATGATTGAAGTGGAAGGTATGATTAACAACCAACCATTTATTATTTTAATTGATTCAGGGGCTAGCCATAGTTATGTAGCTCCTAGGGTGGTGGAAAGTTTGCATTTATCAAGAAGAAAACATGAAAATTCTCGGTTAGTGCAGTTGGCTACAAGAACCAAGAGGAAAGTCATTGAGTTGGTTAAGTCTTGTCCTGTGGACATGAAGGGATTAAGCATGAAGGATGAATTGAATATTCTACCTCTAGGCTCTTATGATTGTTTAATCGGGATGGACTAGTTGGACCAGCACCATGCCCTCTTGGATTGTCGTAACAAGGAATTTACTTGCCTAGATGAGGAGGGGAATCGAAAAACATTCCAAGGAATTCCCAGAGTTGTGGTTGTTAGAGAAATATCAGCAATGCAGCTGAAAAAGTGCTACATGAAAGGCTGTCAATTGTTTGTAGCCCATGTGGAGGAAGCATCCAGATATGAAGTCTCAAAGATTGGAGACCATGCGGTACTAACAGAGTTTGAAGACATATTTTAGGAGGTACCCGAACTACCTCCGAAGAGAGATATCAATTTCTCTATAAATTTGATGCCTGGAGCAGCTCCAGTGTCGAAAGCTCCTTATAGAATGAGTACACCAGAGCTGAAAGAGTTTCAATTGCAGCTTGAAGAGATTCTAAAGAAGGGGTACATTTTCCCAAGCGTGTCACCATGGGGTGCCCCGGTCATGTTCGTGAAGAAGAAGGATGGGATGTTGAGGCTGTGCATTGATTTCAGACAGTTGAACAAAGTAACTGTCAAGAACAAGTATCCTCTGCCAAGGATCGACGATCTTTTCGATCAGTTGAAAGGTGTGAAAATATTTTCGAAGATAGATCTCAGATCGGGATATCACCAGGTAAGAATAAAGGATGAATACATCAGCAAGACCGCCTTTAGAATAAGGTATGGTCATTACAAGTTCACAGTGGTACCATTTGGGATGTCGAACGCACCTGTTGTTTTTATGTGCTTGATGAATGCTGTATTCAGGGACTATCTAGACAAGTTTGTCACAGTCTTCCTGGATGACATTCTGGTGTATTCCAAGTCAGAGGAAGAGCATGAACAACACCTGAGGATGGTGCTGCAAGTGTTGAGAGAACACCAGTTGTATGCCAAGTTGAGAAAATGCTTGTTTTATCAAAGGCAGATCCATTACTTGGGGCACATTATTTTAGAAGAAGGGATCGTCGTGGATCCTGAGAAGGTTGAGGCCATCAAAGAATGGTTAGCTCCAAGGAATGTGGTGGAAGTTAGATCTTTTATGGGTCTAGCGGACTATTACAGAAGGTTTATCGCAGGGTTCTTAAAGATAGCTCACCCTATCACTTCCTTGCAAAGGAAGGAGAAAAAGTTTCAGTGGACTGAAGATTGTGAGAAAAGTTTCCAGTGATTGAAGCAGTTGTTAACCAGTGCTCCAATCTTGAGGATTTCAGATCCAAATGTGGATTTCATGGTGTGCACAGATGCATGTAAAGAAGGGTTGGGAGGAGTTCTTAGTTAGAATGGATCTGTAATCTGTTATGAGTCCAGGAAGCTAAAAGAGCACGGAAAGAATTATGCCACTCACGATTTGGAGTTGGCAGCAATCATTCACGCTTTGAGTAAATGGAGACATTACCTCATGGGAAGGAGATTTGAATTGAGAACAGACCACAATGGTCTGAAATACTTGTTTGACCAACCTACGTTAAATGCCAGGTAGAGTAGGTGGCTAGAGTTTCTATGTGAATACGACTTTGATATCAAGCATATCAAAGGGAAGGAAAACAAGGTGGTTGATGCACTCAGCAGAAAGGTGCACAACTTACATGCTTCATCCATTAGCATGCATAGGACTGATATTAAGGATAGAATTTTGGAAGCTGCAAATGCATATTTGCAGTACAGAGACTTGGTAGCAAAGCTACAGTAGAGTGAGAGACCACAGAAAGAGGAAAATTACACCTTGGAAGCTGATGGAATACTTATGTACAAAAACAAAGTGTATATACCCATTGTCCAGGGTTTGAAACTTGTGATTCTAAGAGAAATGCATAATGTGACTTATGCTGGGCACCCTGGATATCAGAAGACTGTGGTAGCAGTCAGGAGCCATTACTTTTGGCCGGGTATGAAAAAAGAGATCGTTGAATATATCGCCAGATGTATGGAATGCCAGAAGGTTAAAGTTGAGCACAGGCACCTAGCAGGGTTGCTACAACCTTTGCCCATTCCTGAATGGAAGTGGGAAGTGGTGACAATGGATTTTATTACAGGATTGCCCAGAACAGGCAACCTTCATGATTCGATCATGGTAGTGATGGACAAGATTACAAAAGTTGCCCATTTTATTCCACTGAAAACTACTCACAATGCAGCAGATGTTGTTGATATTTTCGTGAAGGAAGTGGCACGATTGCATGGAATTCCCAAAACAATTGTGTCCGACAGAGACCCGAAATTCACCTCGAATTTCTGGAAAGGATTGTTCAAAGGATTCGGAACGAATCTGAAATTTAGTACAACTTATCATCCCGAGTCTGATGGATAGACAAAGAGGGTGAACAGAGTTATAGAAGACATACTGAGAATGTATGTGATGGACAAACCATCAAAATGGGAAGACTACCTACACTCGGTAGAATTCGCTTACAACAATGGGTATCAAGCATCATTGAAGATGAGCCCATTTGAATCACTTTATGGAATAAAGTTCAATACTCCGGTAAGCTGGGATAATCCAGCTGACAGGACAATAATTGGGCCAGGGTTGCTCAAGGAAATGGAAGAGAAAATGCTTAAAATTAAGCAGAATTTAAAAGCTGCCCAAGACAGGCAGAAAAGTTATGCTGACAAAAATAGAACCCATAGAGAATTCAAAGTGGGTGATCATGTTTTCCTGAAAGTAAAAGCTAATATAAGTTCCCTGGAGCTGGGAAACTATGCCAAGTTGGCANGGTAGATTTTGTGGGCCATTTGAAATCCTAGAAAGGATTGGTCCAGTTGCATATATGCTTGCATTACCTGCATTCATGACTGTACATAATGTGTTTCATGTTTCATTGCTTAATAAATATATACCTGATGCTAATCATGTTATCGATTGGAATGTGATTCAGGTGGAGAAAGAAGGTATCCTGCAAGTGCATCCTGTGTGCATATTGGACAAGAAAAGCAAACAGCTCTGGAATCAAGTTATAGGGCTTGTAAAGGTCCAGTGGACCTGGTACGGTCCTGAGAACGTGACATGGGAGCATGAGGATGCTATGCGGGCAGAATACCTGCAACTTTTTGAAGATTTTGGAAATCTTGTTGATGTTGTGTGAAAGTTGCAGTGAGGACAGTGCAAAAATAAGGGGAGGGGATTGTAATATCCCCAAGGATGAGCCCTGTTGTAGTCATGTTTATGAATTGTAAATCATGTTTTATAGGTTGGTGAGCCAAGTTAATATAAGTTGGTAAGGCTTATGAGTTTATTAGGCCGGAGAGCCTAAGTGTTAAGGCCGAGAGCCTGTTTTTGTATATGTAATTATGCAAAACAATAATAAAAATATAAACATCGTTGCGTGCAAACCGACCACGATGAATAAGTGATGGGGGACTAAGCTTCCACAGAGTGGGTAAGGAATTGAGGGCTGGAAGGTTGGAAAGAGAGGCTAAGTGTTGAGCCTAGGGGCTTAAATCCTTGAGAATAATATTTTAATATTATTCCAAAAGCCATGTGAAATATATGTTTTGTCATAAGTTCCTGGAGAGGAATGCATGCTGATGGAGTGCATGCAGCTTCATGGGTGACATGTGTTGGCCCAGGCACATGCAGTTAAAAACTGCAGAAGTCAGTCGTGGAGGGGGTTGCTCCTCATTCCATCATCCTTTGCATCTGATTTTGGATACCCTCATGCAACTTTGAGAACCAGAAAACCGAGACGTCTTCCTGAAGACCAAAACATCATCCATCGGATTCTGTTATTGGTCTGTGTCTTCCCTTAACATACCTATGCACCGTTGATAGAACTAGTCAGGAGGGGAAAGTCGACTTGTGAGTTCAAGAACCAAGTCCATCCGCCATTGCAGAGTTGAATCCGTACCCGATCTATCTGTAGGTTGTTTCTTTCTGTTTTCCTGAGTGGGGTTGTGTTGTGGTTATCCTCACCATGTGGGAAATGAGTCAGAAGGGGCTAAAGAACCGGGTTGTAAGGCCCTTAGTTGAAGAGGCAGTCTATCAGGCCTATGAGAAGTTATTTCTAGGTGAAGGAGTCTGCTAGGAAGTGGTATTCTTCCAGAGAGAGTCTAGCACCAACTACGAAGCTCTAAGAATTCATGATCCATCCTGTTTCTGAGACCTAGAGAGGGAGGTGAAGCACCGATGGACTATGCTTGTGAAGGTGTATACTCCTGGGTGGAACAGGCATGTGGGGAATGAGAGTCTATGAGTAGTGGGCATAAGAAGGCATCTTGGGAAGAATCATTCTGGTTATTCTGTGCAGTTTTCCCTGTAACCTCAGCCTAGACTAGGATTCCTTGCCATGGATGGAGCTTAGGCCCAGCTCGGGGGTGGCCCACTGCTGAGCATGATGAGCAGTGTGGTCTAAGGCTGGGAGGTTTGTGGAAGGCCTGCACGTGGTTGGTGGAATTACACCAGTAATAAAATATAAGTGTTAATTTTGTACTTAATTTATAAGTATATGCATGTCTGTGATTCTTGCAATATTATCATGTATTCTGCTATAATCATGAATTACTATTAATCCCATTAAACCTTCATGTTAGTCATAAATCTGTGATTACTCTATTTGGTTTAGTTAAATGTGTGTAATATGACTTAATTCATGTTATATATATAAGTATGGGAATGTTGTTTCCGCACAGTAGCGTTTGCGCGGTCGTGGGGTTGACAGTCAGGGACATTACAATACTTTTCTATAGTGATCGAGGAGAAATCCAGTCAGAAGGGTTGGGATATATATATTTTCCTTGGTTCTGAGACCAAAAGGGAAGTCAATGGTGACTTCCAAGTTGATCTACAATATCAAGAATGTTTCATATAAATAGCCTAGAGATGTACAAATCTTGATTTGTGTCCAAAGGATTCTCCCAACAAGAGGGAGAAGACTATGATGAGACACTTGCCTCAATATATTGATACCGACAAATAGGTGGTATATATGTTGACCATGCCTCCATCAGGGACAAACTTGGAATGGTCAAAATGTTTTTCTCCAGTAGTGAGAATTGATGTATTCCCTAGTAGCGGGAAGTGATGTGATCCCCAGTAGTGGGAGCTACCCCAATGCAGTCTAGTATTCTACTCCAACGCAGGCTCGTATGTTACCCCAAAGTAGGTTGGTATGCTACTCCAATGGAGGCTAGTATGTTACCCCAACGTAGGTTGGTATGATACCCCAACGGAGTCTGGTATGTTACTCCAACATAGGTTGGTATGCTACTCTAACTCAGGCTAGTATGTTACCCTAGCGAAGGTTGGTATGATAGTCCAACACAGGTTGGTATGTTACTCTAGCACAGGTTGGTATGTTACTCCAATGTAGGTTGGTATGTTACCCCAATGCAGGTTGGTATTCTAATCTGAAAAAGGTTGGTACACTACTCCAGTGAAAGTGACGAACTTCTTATGAGGTATGGATTCATGAAATTCAACAAGACAATGGCTAAGGTATGCAGAAGCACAGAAGAAGTGATGATGATTGTGCTAAGAGGAATGCATTCCTTGTTAAGAGGGAGTGTTAAATTTTTGAGTTAGATTCTGTGTGAGAAGATGAGTTACTAGTAAATTATGAACTATATGTCAATCTATAGTGTCGGAAATGATTCCAAGTTAGAGTGTAGATCAGTAGAATCAGAGGTTACTAGCTGGAGGGCCAACCGGTAGTTTTGGAGGTGTTTTGTAGATAGATGGCTAATGTGAAACTATGATGGTGATACTTGATCTGTTTGATCATATGATAGCATGTGTGGCTATGGTGATGCTACCTATACACTGGTCTGCAATACCATGTGAGTCTTTCCCATGCCAGGTGATATGGATGGATGTGTTTGGGACCACTACATGAAGAACATCTTAGTTAATACNTCTGTTTGATCATATGATAGCATGTGTGGCTATGGTGATGCTACCTATACACTGGTCTGCAATACCATGTGAGTCTTTCCCATGCCAGGTGATATGGATGGATGTGTTTGGGACCACTACATGAAGAACATCTTAGTTAATACCTCCCTAGCTAAGAGGGAGTGTTGATGTTTTGGTAATTGCGGGAGGTATGACTTAGAATAGAATATTTTGGAAGCAATAGAATCGTTAAACATATGTGTGGAAACCCTAGAAGACAATTCGGCCTAGCAGAATAAATAATATTATAATATTGTCTTCCAGAAATACAAGTCGACTCCACTGGAAAAAGATAAACCAAAAATATAATTACCATAAAATCAGGTCGATCCAGCCAAAAAAATCACTTGACAGATTAATATAGATAGAGGATGTTTTAGCTCATTTGGATACCTAGTTAGAGTGCAATCTTGTGGAGAGTCGCAGTTGCAGTAGAGAGGAGGAATAAGGGCGTATGGTCATCTCTTAGTCTTAGTCTCTATCTAGTGCTATCAATTGATTCTCTTGGTGAAACTCTTGGTGATATTCTTGCTAAGTATGATGCAAGGTTGAGAGAGTAGTGTAGTTACAGTTGTATCAGTTGTGTATGGAACTTATTCTATGGATATGGAGAATTTCTCTCTCTCTCTCTCTCTCTCTCTCTCTCTCTCTCTCTCTCTCTCTCTCTCTTGTGCACTACCATTGGAGAAAGAGCACTCTACTTGTCTTGAGTTGTTGCTGCAGTTAGAAGCTAGGATTTATCTTTTGGTTCTGGAGTAGGATTGTTGGAATTATTCTAAGTAAAGGTTAGTGTGCTCGGGGGATGGCATATGTGAATGCCTATGGTTGGGTGACAATGATGTGACATTGTCTATGGTTAAACGAGCATACCAAAATTTCAAAATGGGTGTGGGAAGGGGCACCTTGGGTGAATGATGGTAACATGTGGCACCAATGGGCACACACCTTACTTTCCTTAGAATGATTGACGAAAAATTGTGCTACATTTAGGAAAGGGCGAGACAACTTGGGATCATGCCCAACGAGTGGACATGTATTCCCTTGGAAACATGGGTGCATCGAAGAGTTAAGAAGACCACATCGGCACACACACAAGGAGTCACAACGATTTACATCATAGAATGCACAAGGAAAGGGGCGCACACCTAAGGATGGGTGCACAGGTCCAAGAGACATGAAATTTAATGGGCATGTGGGCTTGGATGGGTGCATTGGGTCCACATAGGGGCGTGACGAGTCGGTTGAGTGTGGGTTCGTGAATGGGAGCGACACACCCAAAATACATGATGTTTCACACAAGTGACCCTTGGAGTTCCTATAAGAGAAAGGGTGTGCAACCAAAGGAAGGCATGGAATATTAGTAAGAGATTTGGAGAACAATTTTGATGCAATAAAATGAGGGGAGTTGTCAATATGGAAGAAAAGTAACCAAGAGTGGGACACTCTGGGAGGGTTTGGGGAAGTCTGGAAATGCAGGTCTATTGGAGGCATGTGTGAGGCAGAACTGAAATCCATGCTATCTTGGTGAAAGTATGTGATTGTGGGTATGTCTGAGGTGCACCACAGGAGGTTGTAGAGATAGTTGTGACAGAGATACTTGATGTGATGAATCCATTTATGAGTGTCTTGGTGATATGAGGCGAGTTGTGTGACCTTTTCCTATTTGTAAGCCAAGTTGGTATTGCTCATATTGCAACTTTTTTCGTAATAACAAAGACTTAGCTGGTTGTTTGGCATGGTTTGTGTCACCCATACTATTTGTGTGTTTGTATTTCATTTGTTCTATAGCTTCCCTCTTGGTTTCACATATTCATGGATGTATGCTTATATATAACTAAGTGTTAAATTGTTAACAATTGTCTAACTATACAAGTGTTTAACTAGAGTAGGAGTGTGACTCATTGACTAGCCTAGAACGAAGTATGGGTATGCTCTAGGTGAAGAGGCATAATCTGGATGAATTATTATTGGTGTGACAAGCAACCATGTAAGAATCGACATGGTGTCTCACGCCCTCAAGAGGTGAATGATTGCAATATCTGAACAGGTGTCTTGGTGGTATCCTGTGGGGTCATGATAGGTGGTATCAGAGCTTGTTTGTTGCATATTTTGATGAATGGTTGGTGATCTCTTCACCATTATATCAACGATAGGTGGAATCTAATATCTTCTCCACTACCGTAGTCAGAACAATTATATCTTCTCCACTATTGTAGTGGGGTGCACTTGTTGAGAAACGGTTTGGGAAAGAGATGGTGGGGGTTCAGTCGGGTGAACTGGCAGAGGACACACTTTCTGCAGTCACACAGAGGTTGAAGGAACAATATGCCACCATCACATTGTTGAAACTAACTTTGGCTAATGGATAGAACTCTGTTGTCATGCTGATGAGGATCAAGATAAAGGAACCTGAACCATATGACAGAACTCACAACGTTAAGTTACTTGGAAACTTCTATTGGGACATTGAGCAGTACTTAGAGAAGTTGAACGAAAGTTTGAATGAAGCCAAGGTTAACACCACAACGATTTTCTTGAAAGGAAATGCTAAGTTATGGTGGAGGAACTCGGTGGAAGACTTAGAAATTGGGAGAATCGTTGAGAAGATCGAAAACTAGGTAGAGATGAAGGTTTCCTTGAAGGCATAGTTTGGTCCAGGGAACCAAGCATGGATCACAAGGACTCAATTGTTGGCTCTAAAGCACATTGGTAAGATCCAAACATACAGAAAGGAGTTCACGGGGCTCATGTTGGAGATCAAAGACATGTCGGAAGAAGATATACTTTTTCACTTCATGAATGGTTTGCAATCTTGGGCGCAGAGCAAGTTGCGATGACACAACATGCAGTCTCTTGCAACAACAATCACCATAGTGGAAAAAGTGTTGGAGTTTCAGGGAGAATCCAAGATAGGTCCTAGGAATAGTGAGGATGCCCAAGGTGAGAAGCAACATCAAGAGAATGGGAAGAGGAAGGACAAAGGAAAGATGGATACGTCCAAGGGAAGCGAAGATAATGCCAAGCAAACAGACGCAACCGTGCATACATCTATTGGAAATGGGAACATTTAATTATCATTTAACCATAAATTCCAATTGTATGGTTATCAATTGAAGATGTTAGAATATTCTTCATCGTCCTTCCAAATCAATGAATGAGATCTCATGTTCATAACTTTCTAGCATTTTTTAATGCATTAGTTAACTTGTTTACTTTTAACATTTACTTAATATGATTAAGAAATTACTGGGTTACCATCTAATTGCCACGTTCAAGTGATTAGCAAACTTACTTGAAATTAAAATTTTACTTCACTATTAACTTTTAACTTTTTCTCTTTTACAGAATTAGATTTACATTTCCACCACGTTTTCCATATCTACCATACACCTACGGACAACATAGTCCATATAGGAAATTCGTTTCATATTCTCCATGAAAATCGTGGCAAGCTTAATGAATTTTGTCGTTTCAAGGAAGTGGTTGTGAGAGTAATGAATTCCACACTGCAATTGAATAAATAAAAGTGGCAAACGTAATGAATTCTTCGATAAATGAATTCCACGCTACCATCAATACAATTGTTGGAGAATATTACTGTACTAAATGCCCAATATTGTTGCCATCTATGCTCGGTTCGGAAAAATACTATTTGATACAATATTATTTTCGTGGATTTCATGGATTTGATACAATATTCTTTTCGTGGATTTTCTGCAATATTATTTTCGTGGATTCTACCTAATCTTGAATTTCATAATTATTTTCATACATTTTCATAATTTCTGCAGTTTCTTGCCTACGGATAGTATGTAAACATCTCGATATCTTTCACTTTGTTACTGGAAACCTAAAAATTTGTCGAGTTCTGCAATATCTTGACCATGAAGTGAACCTCGGCCATGGCGTCAATACCGTCTCACATATTGTGTTATATATGGAAAATGCAGTATATGTAAAATGCGGTGTCATAACTAATAGTCATTAGTAATATCATTAATAAAGTATTATTAATACTTTAAGAATTATTATACATAATTCATTAATCATTTTTAATTAATAATAATATTATTAGTTATTATTAATATATATAATTAAGTAAATTTTTAATTAATAATAATATTATTAGTTATTATTAATATATATAATTAACTATATTTTACAATGAGTAATTTAAGTATGTCACATACATATCCTTTATACAAAAATTATTAATAAATATTAATAATTAAAGTTGAAGCAATGTATTAATAATATTTGTGGTCAAAGGACAAACTAATATGAAATCAACTAATTATCCATGGCTATAGTCCCTCTATGCGTACGAGGGACTAATAAAAAGTATTTTCATTACAAACTCATTATCATACTAATATCTATTTTATTAAAGATTTAATAATAAAATAGATAAATATTATGTAAATTTATAATATATAAATTCAAAATAAAGTACATAAGGTTTAGATTAGATGTATAAAAAATATTGTAATTAAGATAACAGTTAGTGTTGATGAAAAATATTTGTTGGATAATTTTTTAAATTTTTTTATAAAAAATAATAAAATATCTTAACAAAGTTTTCAATAAAAAAAAAGATATTTTATTAATATGAAATATAATTTATTAATTTTAATTAAAAAAAATTATTAAAATGAAAATATAAAAATGGGGCAAAGATGAAGATGATTTGAATCAAATATTTACTAGCATATACCATTGGTCCAATTTAAACAACGAGGAAAAGAACGAAGGGAAAAACTTCGATTGACACGGTCTCAACAACGACCAGCATGGTTACCAAAGGGGGAGGGAATGGAACCCCATCCTACAAGTAGGTAGTGGTGGACAGAGGGAAAGGCTCACGAGGCATCGGTTTTAAAGAACCTTTGATAGGCACCTCGCGATCTGGATCGGAAAAGAATCAAGAGGGAAACCAAGAAAAAAGTGATCACGTGGGGGAAGAAGCCAGAGAATCCCATAAAGGTGCGCAAGAAATGGAGAACCCCAATGGGGTAGATGGGTGCAACCCGTGTAAACCTAAAATAACATTGATACCCAAGGTTATACTGGAAGACCCCCAAACACAATTCTTCTGGGATCAGATAAAGACGCATGCATTGATCTACAAGTTCATGGGCATGTGGCCCATAGAAAAAACGTTGTGAAACTGGATAAAATACGATTGGAAGCCAAGTGGAGAAGTTGAACTCCGCCTTGGATCGAAAGGATTCTTCACAACATTCTTTTTGAACCTGGAGGACAGGGATAAAGTCTTTGAGGGTGGGCCATATTCCCACGCCTCAGCAAGGTTGTACATGTGACCATGGAAGGAAAAATTCTCCCGAGAGAAAGAAACCTTCAAAAATGTCCCAGTCTGGCTAAGGCTTTACTCCTTACCGCTAGATTGTTGGTTGTCATCCACATTCAAAGACATAGGGAACAAGCTCAAAAAATATGTCAAGACATCGGAAGCTACTCTAAAACGCAAATATACATCCTACGGAAGGATCTACATAGAGGTGGATGTTTCGAGGGCGCTCCCAGAAGCCATAAGCCTGGAGTTTAGGGATGAGGAATGGATACAAAGCATAGACTATGAGAAGATCTCATTTCGATGCAGAAGATGTCATGAACATGGACACCTACTAATAGAATTCCCTCTCAATAAAAAATAAGAAATGGAAAACACCAAGCTACAGCAGGATGAGGACGGTTTTGTGAAGCCAAATCACAAAAGTAGAGGAAACAAAAGACAAGGCAAGGCCCCAATAGGAAGCAACCCAGAAGCCGGGATTATAACAAAAGGAAGAGGCAGGCCCAACCAAGGGGAATAAGGAGGAAAGGAAAAGATGAAAGCTAAGGAAGCTAGTGAACAAGCAACTCATGAGAACACAAAAATTCCAGGCAACAAGGGAGAACAGGGAGGTAGTGCAAGTCCTATGGAAGGAGGAAACGAAGATGACAACACCCCAATGAAGGAGGTAGACGGAGACTCGGAGATGACACCAAGCAAGGTAGGAACAAAATACCCAGATATCAAAGACATTGTGGAGAGGGAAGGAATAGATCTACTGAACATACTGGAGCAATGGAAAAGGCAGGGAGTAGACAATGTGCTAATGGAGCAACTCGATCGCATCCAATATCTCTTTCTCCTAAGGGAGGAAGATAAATTCAGAGGGATCAAGCACATGCATTGCGGAATAGGACACTTGGGAATCAAAACAGGTGATGGACAACCACAACACTCACCCAAGCATGCAAGGCAGAAGAAAGGCAGAAAATCAAATAGTGTAGCCCTACAAGAACTAGGCGCCCTGCTGATAAACTTGGGTAAGATTAAAAATATCTTCCCCAACTCCCCCCCTGCATGTTTAAATGAAGATTATAACATGGAATATAAGAGGCCTAAACAACCCAAGAAAGCAACAAATCTTTAAAAATAGACTGAGAAAGGAACAACCTAACCTCTGTTTCATTCAAGAGACAAAATGCACTTTAGATAGAATGGAAATAATCAGTAAAAAACATTGGAGCAAGTACAAGATGTTGATTTCGAAATCCAACAGATAGCAGGAGGTGTTCTCACCTTGTGGAACCCACAATCGGTGAACCTACTTGCAGTAGAATCCACGAGACACATACTTTATGTTAACATGCAAATTATAGGAAACATAGCGAAAATTCTATGCACTAATGTATATGGCCCCCAGGTGATGGAGGAAAAAAGGAGAATGCTCCTAGACCTAGAGAATCTAAAGGACCGAACCAGCAACCTCCATTAGATCCTGGCAGGGGATTTCAACATCATCACTACACTTGCTGAGAAAAAAGGGGGCACCAGGAGACTGAACAAAGATGCGGAAGAATTCTCAGCTTTCATTGACACAATTAAACTGGTGGACATCAAGACCAGCAATGGATAATTCAATTGGAACAATAAATGATTATATCACCACCAAGTAGCTACAAGGATAGACATATTATTAGTGTCGAAATCCATCATTTTGCAGGGACTAACTTTGGATTGCATCATCCTCCCTTGGGGGGGATCAGACCATTGGCCAGTTCAATTGGAAGCTAATTTTTAAACCACACCAAAGAACAGACCATTTAGATTTGAGAAATTCTGGATCGACCATCCCACCTTCAAGGAGAACATCAACCAATGGTGGGGGGAGGAACTACCAGACCAAGGGACAAGGATGTTCAAACTTCACAAGAAACTCAAGTACATCAAACAAAAACTCAAGGAGTGGAACAGGGAAGTCTTTGGAAACATAAACCAAGGGGAAAAAATTATCGAGGACAGAATGAGGAAGCTACAGGAATTGTGCATCGAAGAGGGATGCACAGAGGATCGGAAAAAAGAAGAGATCCAGATGACCCAGGAATGGGAAACAAGCTTCCAGCAGGAAGAAACTCTGTGGCGCCAAAAGTCCAGAATAAGGTGGCTAAAGTAAGGGGAGAGGAATACCAAGATTTTTCATAGAAAAACTATTTCAAGAAGATCCCATAACAAAATCTTGAAGATTAGGGATGAGGACGGGATCGAAAGAGAATCCCACTAGGAAATTGAAAATACACTAGTCAAACACTTCCAGGAGATAGCCCAGGAACCCAACCAGGACAGATCTGAGGCCATACAAACAATAATTTAGAACATCCCCATGTTGGTCACAGAGGATCAAAATTTCAGCCTAAGCAAACCCATCACTAAGGAATAAATTGACCAAGTGGTCCAGGAGATCACAATGGAAAGGCCCCATGCCCGGATGGCTTCATAGTGGAATTATTCAAAGCCTGTTGTGAAGTGGTTAAGCATGACATTTACGGGGTGTTGGAGGACTCCAGTCGATTGACATCCATCCTGAAAGCTTTAAATTCCACAATGATCACTCTAATCCCGAAATAAAATGAGGTTAGGACCCCAGACTGCTACAGGCCTATAGCTTTATGCAATGTAGTTTACAAGATGATCTCCAAATTCATCGCCAATAGACTGAAGCCACTCCTTCCCACACTTATTTCATAGGAACAAGTGGGTTTTGTGGAAGGAATACAAATCCTGGACAATATCATCCATGCCCATGAGATTATTCACACGTTGAAAAACCAAAGGAGAGGGAGGATGATAATCTAACTTGACATGGTGAAGCTTACGACAAAATAAGCTAGCACTACATGGCTAAGACATTGGAAGCTTTTGGGTTCGACCAACATTGGATCAACTAGATTGTCACTCCAGTCTCAATGACAAGCTACTCATTGTTAATCAATGGAGCCCCAACCAAACCTTTTTGTCCATCCAGAGGCATAAAACAAGGGGATTCGTTGTCCCCCTTCTTGTTCATTCTAATGATGGAAGGGCTAAGCAAAAGCGTAACAAGCGCAACTGCAGCTGGTGAAATAAAAGGAATAAAACCATTTGAAATTTGTCTAACCTCCACACACCAACAGTTCGTTGATGATACCCTACTCCATGGCACACCCACTGATCCAAAATCGGATCTAGAAGCCTGACGGGGCTCAAAAAGGCTCAAAAATGAAAGTGCTCGGAATCTGACGAAACCAACGCCATTGCACCTGTCTCGTCTTCCTGATTTCGGCCATATATTTACTTCATCAAACGGGCTTCGTATGTGAAAGATATCGCGTTCTGTTCGAAAAACCAGACAAGCAAAAAAAGGAGATGACTATACAGTTCGTACAGTGCCACGTGGCAGGCTGACTGTACAGGCCGTATGGCCGTACAGCTGACGTAGCAGCTCTTGGAGACAATTGGACCAGTCAGAGGGTGACACGTGTCACCACTGTAAGGGTGACACGTCGCAGAAGCTGACATGGAAGACACGTGACAGGGCTGACAGAGCAGTGACTGGGCAGGTACGGTGAGAGGTGGCAGGCACGTGGACGAGTCAACATTCGACACTTGGCAGTTTGTGTTTGGTTTTTGATGTGCCACGTGGCCCAGTCATGGGCTGCCACATGGCACCCTGTAGTTGGATCGTGGTTATGTAAAATTTTATGGTTTCCACCGGGGTCGAACCCCCGACCTCTCCTCCGGGCTGTGGACTGGCAGGACCGGGCTAGCCGCCCGCCCCATGGTTGTTCCTTGTTAGTCATATGGAAAAGTATTTATTTGAATTTAATCAATGTATTATTCGGCAGGGGAAAGGGCTGGGGCTTAGCCCCAGCCCTCGGCACGGACATATGACCACGACCATGGCTTACCACATACACGGGGGTTTAACGCAACGGACCAGCCCTTGGTCCACGGGCGGGTTCCATATGACCCGGATTTTAATCCAAACATGGCGCGGGGGTTATGGGGTTAGCCCGAGATCCTATGACCACGCCCGATGACCAGGAGCCAACAAGGGGGCCACAAACAGAGGAGCGCCCGGCCACATGACCACCTCCCATATGACCAGGAGTGCGCACATTTTGGGGGCTGCACCCAAATAAACATAAAGTGGGTTTTTTGTTAAGTTTTTTTATTTTATTTGATATTGAGCCTGTTTTTAATGGATTTTCTCCATTTTTGGGAGATATTGGACATTTTTGGAGCCCAAATTTTGGGAGGAAGTTGGGGATGGATAACCAACTTCAGATCTATAAAAACCAGGCCTGTTTGAGGCCATGGAGGACAGTCATAGCAGAGTTATGCTGAAGGGAAGCCAAGCCAAAGCCATTTTTATGCAGGGAAGCTATTGAGGAGCAGATGCTTGCGGGCCATTTCTGGGAGCTCCGGACGTCCGTTTTGCGTGTCGTTTTCTTTGCAGGGTTCTAGAGATCTGGAAGAACATGACCAGATCAGTCTTGTAGCCAATTGACACTGCTACGATGTACTTTTGAGCTTTTGAACAGAAATAAAGAAGCCTCCCCCACAGAGAAAAAGGCCCGAAGNCGGGCCATTTCTGGGAGCTCCGGACGTCCGTTTTGCGTGTCGTTTTCTTTGTAGGGTTCTAGAGATCTGGAAGAACATGACCAGATCAGTCTTGTATCCAATTGGTACTGTTGCAATGTATTTTTGAGCTTTTGAACAGAAATAAAGAATCCTCCCCCACAGAGACAAAGGCCCGGAGACGTAGGCAACGTTGTGCCGAACTCCGTTATCAATTCTCGTGTTATGGTTTTCTGTCTATTATTTCATTTCATATCTGCAAATGTGTATATGGTTGTCATAATTCCTCTCTTTTCCTCATTCTTTCACTAAGCTTCTCAATTGGATAATTAGCGCATGCAAAATTAAAACTCAACCATAGTCATTAAAAGATCCTACGGATCACCCACAGTAAAGGAAGCAAAGGCTTTTAAAAGAATCTTAGAAGACTTCGGGGAAGCCTCGGGGGCAGAAATAAACAACTCCAAATCCATGATATATTTCTTCAACATTGATCCAGCGATTCAAAGAAACTTGGCCAACATTCTGGGGTTTGAACACAAAAAGCTCCCAACGAAATACTTGGGAATCCCTCTGATGGATAGAGCCTACAAAAATGCTACGTGGGAATGAGTTATCAGCAAACTGCGGGAGAGGGTAAAAAATTGGTGAGTGACGGGGTAGTACATTTGAATTATGTAGTTACAAAGTATTATACAAATTGTTAGTTAGTTGTTACTTTATGTAGTTACTTTATGTAGTTACAAAGTATGTAGTTACTTTAGTTGTTACTTTATGTAGTTACAAAGTAGTTACTTTATGTAGTTTCAGAGTTAGTTGTTACTTTATGTAGTTACAAAGTATTATACAAATTGGTGAGTGACGGGGTAGTACATTTGAATTATGATACTTAATTTGCCAATTGAAATCATAATTAATCCTTCATCATTTTAGAGTAATTTAATGGTGAAATGAAGGATATGTTAATAATTATGTGGAAATGCATTCTACCTTAATTATTAATATTGATTTTATTGATACAGGTTTATTTTATGTTAATAATTAATTGGAAATGCATTCTACCTTAATTATTAATATTGATTTTATTGATACAGGTTTATTTTAGAGTGAACATTCTATGGATAAATTATATATATGCACGGAAAGGTTATTAATAATATATTAATTAATAGGGTTAGGTTTCTTACAATTAGGGTTAATGTATTAATTAATGATACATTAATTATTAATAGGGTTAGGGTTAGTGTTATAAATATTACATTATTATAATAAAAAGTGATTAATATTATATTATATTATTAATATTAGGGATTAATTTAATATCAACCAAATTAACTATATTAATAGTTATTAAGAATTCATGATAATTAATACATTTATTATTAATATAAGCCAATACTTGTTATTATTATTAGTGAATAGTAATAATACATATAAATATTATTAATAATATTTTATTGATTGATCTCGTCATAACTAATAGTCATTAGTAATATCATTAATAAAGTATTATTAATACTTTAAGAATTATTATACATAATTCATTAATAATAATATTATTAGTTATTATTAATATATATAATTAACTATATTTTACAATGAGTAATTTAGGTATTTCACATACATATCCTTTATACAATAATTATTAATAAATATTAATAATTAAAGTTGAAGCAATGTATTAATAATATTTGTGGTCAAAGAACAAACTAATATGAAATCAACGAATTATCCATCGTTATAGCCCTTCTATGCCTACGAGAGACTAATAAAGAGTATTTTTGTTACAAACTCATTATCATACTAATATGTCTATTTTATTAAAGATTTATTAATAAAATAGATAAATATTATGTAAATTTATAATATATAAATTCAAAATAAAGTACATAAGGTTTAGATTAGATGTATAAAAAATATTGTAATTAAGATAACAGTTAGTGTTGATGAAAAAGATTTGTTGGATCATTTTTTAATTTTTTTTATAAAAAATAATAAAATATCTTAACAAAATTTTCAATAAAAAAAAAAGATATTTTATTAATATGAAATATAATTTATTAATTTTAATTAAAAAAAATTATTAAAATGAAAATATAAAAATGGGGAAAAGATGAAGATGATTTGAATCAAATATTTACTGGCATATACCATTGGTCCAATTTAAACAACTAGGAAAAGAACGAAGGGAACAACTTCGATCTAGGGTTTAACACACACGGTCTCAGCAGCGACCATCATGGTTACCAAAGGGGGAGGGAATGGAACACCGTCCTACAAGTAGGTAGTGGTGGACAGAGGGAAAGGCCCACGAGGCATTTGTTTTAAAGAACCTCTGATAGGCACCTCACAATCAGGATTGGAAAAGAATCAAGAGGGAAACCAAGAAAAAAGTGATCACGTGGGGGAAGAAGCCAGAGAATCCCATAAAGGTGCGTAAGAAACGGAGAACCCCAGTGGGGTAGATGGGCGTAACCCGTGTAAACCTAAAACAACCCAAGGTTATACTGGAAGACCCCCAAACACAATTATTCCAAGATCAGATGAAGATGCATGCATTGATCTACAAGTTCATGGGCATGTGGCCCATAGAAAAAACGTTGTGAAACTGGATAAAATACCATTGGAAGCCAAGTGGAGAAGTTGAACTCCGCCTTGGCTCGAAAGGATTCTTCACAACAACCTTTATGAACCTAGACGACAGGGATAACGTCTTTGAGGGGGGTCCATATTCCCACACCTCAGCGGGGTTGTACATGCGACCATGGAAGGAAACATTCTCCTGAGAGAAAGAAACCTTCAAAAATGTCCCAGTCTGGCTAAGGCTTTACTCCTTACCGCTAGATTACTGGTTGTTGTCCACATTCAAAGCCATAGGTAACAAGCTCAGAAAATATGCCAAGACATCGGAAGCTACTCTAAAAGGCAGATATACATCCTATGCAAGGATCTGCATAGAGATGGATGTTTCGGGGGCACTCCCAGAAGCCATAAGCCTGGAGTTTAGGGATGAGGAATGGATACAAAGCATAGACTATGAGAAGATCTCGGTCCGATGCAGAAGATGTCATGAACATGGACACTTACTAATAGAATTCCCTCTCAATAAAAAACAATAAATGGAAAACACCAAGCTACATCAGGATGACGATGGTTTTGTGAAGCCAAATCACAAAAGGAGAGGAAAAAAAAGACAAGGCAAGGCCCCAATAGGAAGCAACCCAGAAGTTAGGATTAGAACAGAAGGAAGAGGCAAGCCCAACCAAGGGGAATAATGAGGAAAGGAAAAGATGAAAGCTAACGAAGCTAGTGAACAAGCAACTCATGAGAACACAAAAATTCCAAGCAACAAGGGAGAACAGGGAGGTAGCGCAAGTCCTATGGAAGGAGGAAACGAAGATGAAAACACCCCAATGCAGGAGGTAGATGGAGACTCGAAGATGACACCAAGCAAGGTAGGAACAAAATACCCAGATCTCAGAGACATTGTGGAGAGGGAAGGAATAGATCTACTGAACATACTGGATCAATGGAAAAGGCAAGGAGTAGACAATGTGCCAATGGAGCAACTCGATCGCATCCAATATCTCTTTATCCTAAGGGAGGAAGATAAATATAGAGGGATCAATCGCATTCATGGCAGGATAGGACACCTGGGAATCAAAACATGCGATGGACAACCACAACACTCACCCAAGCATGCAAGGTAGAAGAAAGGCAGAAAATCAAATAGTGTAGCCCTACAAGAACTAGGCGCCCTGCTGATAAACTTAGGTAAGATTAAAAAGATCTTCCCCAACTCCCCCCCCCCTCACATGTTTAAATGGAGATTATAACGTGGAATATAAGAGGCCTAAACAACCCAAGAAATCAACGAATCCTTAAAAATAGACTGAGAAAGGAACAACCTAACCTCTGTTTCATTCAAGAGACAAAATGCACTTTAGACAGAATGGAAACAATCAGTAAAAAACATTGGAGTAAGTACAAGATGTTGATTTTCGAAATCCAATAGATGGTGGGAGGTATTCTCACCTTGTGGAACCCACAATCGGTGAACCTACTTGTAGTAGAATCTACGAGACACACACTTTATGTTAACATGCAAATTATAGGGAACATAGCGAAAATTCTATGCACTAATGTATATGGCCCCCAGGTGATGGAGGAAAAAAGAAGAATGCTCCTAGACCTAGAGAAACTAAAGGACCGAACCAGCAACCTCCATTGGATCTTGGCAGGGGATTTCAACATCATCACTACACTTGCTGAGAAAAAAGGGGGCACCAGGAGACTGAACAGAGATGCAGAAGAATTCTCAGCTTTCATTGACACAATTAAACTGGTGGACATCAAGACCAGCAATGGACAGTTCAATTGGAACAATAAATGATTATATCACCACCAAGTAGCTACAAGGATAGACATATTCTTAGTGTCGGAATCCATCATTTTGCAGGGACTAACTTTGGACTACGTCATCCTCCCTTGGGGTGGATCAGACCACTGGCCTGGGATAAAGTTTGCAGACCAAAAAGAAAAGGCGGCATGGGGTTACAAGACCCACAGGTAACCAATGAAGCCTACGAGGAAAAGCTCTGGTCGATATGGGTAAAATACAAATCGATGTCGTGGGAAAACCTTTGGAAGGCCATGTATGCCCTGAACATCAGCAACCAGGAGAGAATTCGGTTCATGGGCACAAGGGAGAGATCATCCATCTAGAATATCGCTTGGAGAAATAAGAATTGGATCCAGAAACACAGCTTCTGGGAAGTCAAAAATGGTAGAACATCAAGGTTCTGGAAGGACGCATGGCAACAGGAATCCAGAATGGAAAATCCAGACAGGGAGGAGCTCCAACAGGATATGATTGGGCAAGGAAAAACAAAAATCCATCATTACTGGAAGCAAAGGGATGGCAATGCTAGATGGAGGATTTGGGACAAACTTAATCCTCAAAATAGAGCCCGGATCGAAACAATAATGAAAGAGGTGGAGGAGGAATTGGGGAAAAGGAAAATTGGTGTCTCAAAAGAAGAGGACCAATTGAGGTGGGACAGGAAAATGGGGGTGAATTCAACTTAAAAGAAGCGCGGTATTACATCATGGGCCAGGACCAAGAAAATATGAAGCAACAATGGGAAAAGATTTGGAAAAGCCCCCAATGGCCAAAAATCAAAATGTTCAAATGGCTAGTTCTACACAACCGAATTATAACTTGGGAGAACCTCATGAAAAGGGGTTTCATAGGTCCCTCTCGTTTTCATCTCTATCAAGTCAAGGAGGAAACAACTGATCACCTCCTCAACGAATGTAGTTACACAGTAGAGATTTGGGATTGGGTGGCATGCATATTCCACCAATCCAATAGGATTCAGGGGAACATCAGTGCAACCATCAACAATTGGAATGAGGGCTACAGCGAAAATGAAATGGTGAACCTTTGTTGGAATCTAACATCGGGGATGATCATCTAGAAAAACTGGAAAGAACAGAACCGATGCATCTTCGGGAATGAAAGCATACCGGCAGAAAGGCTAAAGGAGGCTATAGTCTCTCAAATAAGAGAAATGGTGCAGAGCCGCAACTGTAATATGGAGAAATCTCAAGTTACAGACCAATACTCCCACATCCTGGATTTTTTCCATCTAAAAGAATGGCGCAACAACATACATGTAGGGTGCAACCCGTAACTCCAGATAGAATCCCTCAACTGGACTCCCCCTCTGTTAGGGTTCCTCAAACTGAATTTTGATGAGGCGGAAAAAGGAAATCCAAGAGTGGCAGGGGCAGGTGGAATGATCAAATATAGTGGTGGCAACATCATCTGAATGTATGCTGGGAACATGGGAAACTCAACCAAAAACACAGCAGAATTTGGAGCCCTATAACTTGGCCTTGAAATCCTAAGTCGCGAAAGGATGACAAACACCATTGTGGAAGGTGACTCCACCCTGGTTATCAACATGGTGAAAAGACTCCAAAATGGCACCAGAGTGGGCAAGGTTCAGCACCACTAGCACCTCGCAAACTCCCTACAGAAAATCCAACAGCATCTGAGAACTTTGAATACAGTGGAGTTGCGCTCGATGCGCAGATCACCGAATGCTCTAGCGGACAGGCTCGTCAACGAGGGGGTCGGCAAGGAAGGCCCAGAACTAGACGATACATAGATTAGCATTTTGAGCGGGAAACTCAGAACAGACTGCAACCACCTTGCGGCAAAATATCGTGAAGGTAGTTTAAGCATGGAAGGTCACATCGAGGAGGACATCGTAAGGCCTCTTGGAAGGTACACGGGCCATAGGAAGAATATGATTTCCTAACACTCTGCCACCAATTATCATGCAAGATCACAATAAGCAGCAGACGGACAATCGGAAGCAAGACTAACACGTTGGTAAGAGGTGTGGGGAAAGCACGAATGAAAGGCCAGACAACAAGTCACATGCAACGAATGATGTAAGGCATGGGGGATTGATGATAACTAGGATTGATCCACCAGGCCAAGTATAGGTACGGAGAGTAGCATAGTCAGAACATAAGTGAGCAAGGGCAGTGATCGCACAGGGACAAAGGACGACCCATCAAGATCATACGAGCCCTAACAGGAAAAGTGACAGAAGCGCTCACCAACACGGGAAAACCAAGCCTGAAAGGATGGGCTCGCAGAGGGGAAAGGTCAATATGAAGAGGGACAACAGAAATAGGTGCAAACAGAAGGAGTGCAACAATAAGGATTATTATAGATCCAAGGGCAGGGAAAGTAAGAATACCTGTGAAGTGAGGCACAGGCCGAGTAACCAAAATAGGAGCTGCAGCAGGCAAAGCAGGATGGCGTGACTAAAGCAAACATACAGGAAAAGGAACCCCCTGGGAAGGAAGTCCCAAACAGTTCATGGTGGTTAACAAGGATGGAGCAGGCAGCGAAAGATGCGGACGGAACCTTCCAAACTATGGTTGTGCCGAAGGGGAAAGTGACCATCACCCGGTGGGAAAAGGAATTAAAGGACAAGCGCAAAGGTAAAGTGTGGGATGCAGTGGTACAGGAAGCGGACTGGGTAACTGATCTGGGGGTCACGCAACCCAGGAAAACCCTCTACCACAAAACAATGGAGATGGCTTGGCTAGCCAAGATGATGATAGGGAAAGTGAATTCAGAAATGGAAGAAACCAGGCAGGAGGATAACAGGGAAAATAAGAAAATGTTGGACGAGATCCTGCAATGCATCAACAATCTGGAAACTATTACTAAACTGTTAGTAAAGGTAGAGAAGGACCAAGAATTCAAGTTGGAGTCGTTGGCATCCCAGTTCCACCTCTACCTACGCTATGTCCATCACATGGACATCACGCCTGCAGATGGACACGATGCGTCAACTCAAATCAGGAAGACTCGCACGACCTACTAGAATGAAGATAACAAGAGCCAAAAGGATGGCGGGAAGGAGCATGCCTAGGTGTTGAAACACTTCATAGTTTCAGCTTAAGGATTGGGTATTCTATAGGCAGTAATGTCAGGCTTTGTCAGGTTAGCTCATATATATTTCATGCTCTGGTTTAGGGGGATGTTTAAATCTCTTATTTTATGCCTGTGTTTTTTTCTTAAACTGAATATGGAAGGTCTGGTCTGGTTTCCCTTGGTGGCAGACCAGTATCATCCCTCGT
>SNQJ01S0096582.1:0-13991 GCA_010110895.2 Picea sitchensis | reverse complement strand
ATAGCGTTTCGTTTTGATTTTGGTTTAATAGGTACATGAATGGAAATATCAATTAAGTACTATGGATATGTGTATAGTTACCTACAAACATATAAACCTACACATATATTTCTATATAATTCAGTTCCATTCACATTGCGCACATAGATAGTTTACTCAGTAAATATGATTACATTGTGAGGGTTTGTCCTACAGTTTTATCTCATTACAACAAAAATATAATCTACATAACTATTCTTCCAGAAGTTAACCAAATATATTCTTCAGCTAATATATCCAATGAAAACAACATTCAC
This sequence comes from Picea sitchensis, assembly GCA_010110895.2. Lineage (NCBI taxonomy): Eukaryota > Viridiplantae > Streptophyta > Pinopsida > Pinales > Pinaceae > Picea > Picea sitchensis. Next base: position 13,695 of record SNQJ01S0096582.1, on the reverse strand, counting down.
CCAGAAATCTACTCCAACAAAGATAATCCATTCAGAATTAGTTTAGAGGCATTATGTCAGTCCTTAAGTTCAACAACATTCAACCATATATTCATCCATAGCAATACTTCTATCCAGAATTAAACAGATGCATTATATCAGTTATTAAACCATATAACATTCAACCAGAGAAAAGAGTAGGATGCCATATCTGAACATTTGTCGAATAACAAATGTAACAACCACGTTCCTCCCAACCTTAGAACAGAATGGCCATATCAATTGTCCCGTTCTCCCCCTAGCCTGAGCATGAATCCATGAGGGAGAACTCATAAATTATCCTCACCAATAGTCCTACAATTTTCAACAACTTCTCCTTGCCTCACACTCAGGCAATAGTGTTCATAACAACAGGAGACAATTCCTTTCCTTAGCATACTAGGCAACGTCCTGCCTCCTCCCATATGCTATATATCCAAAGCCATTTTTGCTTAGGTCTTTCCCCCCCCTTGGGAATTTTCATAGTTTTCCAAATCCTTGATTTTTAGGGTCTGCCAATGGCCAAATTCTTGATTTTCCACTTGTCATATTCATCCCCGAGGTAGTTCCAACGTGCTCCCCTCTCATGGAGTCATGGTCACCTGATTTTAACGTGGCTGTTCCATTTGTCCATCAACAATAATTATAAAATATTCTGTTTCATACAAGTGTCATAGTCAAATATTTAGTTGGGTCAAATAAGATCCCTTCCAAACAGTCATAATTATCAATTACAATTAACTAAATTCTAAATTAGGAATTGCCATAGGTGGAATATTTTTTCCAATTTCAAATTTACCAAAAATAAAAATAATTTCCAAAGAATTTTCAATCTTAAAAATAATTTATTTTGGGGGATGTTACATCCTTTCCCCCTTCAATAAAACACTGTCCTCAATGTTCGTTCCTTTCTTGGAAAAGTATTGGATGATATTTCTGCAAATCCCCCTCCAACTCCCAAGTGGCCTCCTTAGGGATAAAGTGCTTCCATTCCACTTTTACCTGGGTGACAACTCTGTTCTGAAGTGTTATTTCTCTCTTGTCCAGAATGCGTAAAGGTTACACTTGGAACTCTCCTTCTAGTTCCACCTGCACCAATTTCCAATCAATCATATGAGCAGGGTCATGAACATAATTCTTTGACAAAGAAACATGAAATACATTATGAATTTTTAGATTGGTAGGAAGTGAAAGTTGGTATGCTACAGGTCCAATTCGAGCTAAGATCTCGAAAGTCCCAAAAAAACTGGGTGCCAACTTGGCACAGTTCCCTATCTTTAGTGAACTTTTCTAATCTTTTACTTTTAAATAGACATGGTCTCCCACTTGAAATTCCAAGTGTCTTCTTTTTTGGTCCGTGTAACTTTTTTGTCTGTCCTGTGCCTCTTTGAAGTTATGTTGTACTTTTCTTACCGTGCTCTCCATTTCCTGGAGAATCTTTGGTCCTATGATGAGTCTGTCAACTGGGTTATCCTAGCTAATCGGAGTTGTACACTTCCTTCCATACAATACTTCAAAAGGGCTCATCTTAGCCAAAGTTTGGTACCCATTGTTGTATGCAAATTCTACCAAGTGCAGGTAGTATTCCCACTTCCTTTGTTTTGTTCTTATGTACATGCGGAGCATATCTTCTATGATTTGGTTCATTCGTTAAGTATGCCCATCCGTTTGTGGATGATAACTTGTGCTGAAATTCAAGTTAGTATTTAACCCTGCAAACAATTCTTTCGAAAAAGGAGATGTAAATTTTACGTCTCTATCTGAAATCACCATTTCAGGAATACCATGTAGTCTAAAGGTTTCTTTCGTGAATATTTCAGTGATGTTAATAGTTTTAAAAGTAGACTTTACAGGAATTAAGTGTGCAGACTTACTAAGTTTATCGATTACAACCATAATTGAATCATTATGTTTTTTAGTTCTAGGCAAACCTATAATCAAGTCTAGTGATATAGTATCCCATTTCCATTCTGACACCGGTAAGGGTTGTAACAGGCCGGATGGATGTTGGTGTTTGGATTTTACCTGCTGACAATCTTTACACTCAACTAAGTATTATGTTGTTTCACCCTTCATATTAGGCCAATAAAATAACTTTCTTAGTATTGTTATCGTTTTTTGGTATCCTGGATGACCATAATATGGTTTCTTATGCACTTCATCCAAAAATGTTAACTTTAACTCTGTCGAATATGGTCTTTATATTCTGTTTTTAAATCATAATAAACCATTTTTGTCCACACTCAAATTTGTTTTGTCTTAATTTTCTGTAGTGTTCTAAAATTCTGCCATTGTTTTAGTGTAATTTTTGTCATTATTACCTGCAGTCTTTATCCTCTGTTCAAGATTGCTTTTTGCCCTGCTAATGCTAATTTCAAAGAACCCATGAACTCTTCTGCTCAAAGCATTAGCTACTTTGTTTTCCTTACCCTTGATATGTCTTACCTCAAAGTCAAATTTTCTCAAGAAGGCTAGCCATCTTGCTTTCCTTTCATTAAGGTCCAGCTCACTAAACAAAAATTTCACACCACTGTTGTCAGTCAATAATAAAAACTTTTTGCCCATTATGTAGTCTTGCCAGATATTTAAGGCGTGTATTATGGCTCCAACTCTAAGTCATGAGTGACGTAGTTTCGTTCATGTTCCTTTAGTTTTCAGGACTCATAACAAATAACATGCCCTTCTTGAGTTAGGACACCACCTAGTCCTTCTTTACTCGCGTCTACACAAATGGTGAAGTCTTTGTCTGGATCTGCTACCTTTAAAATGGGTGCGGTCATTAATAATTCCTTTAACTTATTAAAACTGTCTTGAAATTTCTGTGACCAGTTAAACTTGGTTCCCTTCTTTTGTAGTGATGTGATAGGGTATGCAATTTGGAAAATCCCTCTATAAATCTGTAGTAATATCCAGTGATTCCCATGAATGATCGGATGTTCGCTACGTCCTTAGGGATCGACCATTCCATGATGGCTCTTATTTTCTCCAGGTCGACGACAATGCCTTCTATAGAAATTACATGTCCTAGGTATTGTATTTTCTTCTTATAAAAGTGACATTTATCAAATTTAGCATACATTTTGTGATTCCTTAAAGTTTGTAGAACTATCCTTAAGTGTTCTTCGTGTTCTTCTTCTGTTTTAGAATATACTAGAATCTCGTCAATAAATACCAACACAAACTTGTCCAAGTACTGACTGAAAATTCTGTTCATTAAACAAATAAACGTGGCTGGCGTGTTAGTGAGTCCAAAAGGTATGACAACAAATTTGGAATGTCGATATCTCGTTCAAAAAGTTGTTTTACGTATGTCCTCATCTTTTATCCTAACCTGGTGATAACCATATCGTAAATCCAATTTCGAGAAAATCTTCGCCCCACCTACTTAATCGAACAGATCATTTATCCTCGGTAAGGGGTACTTCTTCTTAATAGTCATTTTGTTTAATTTTCTATAATCGATGCATAATCTTAGAGTTTCATCTTTATTTTTCACAAAGAGGACTGGTGCTCCCCATGGTGAAACACTCAGTCTGATATATTCTTTGTCCAATAATTCATGTAGTTTAATTTTTAGTTCTGTTAATTCCAGCAAACTCATTCGGTAAGGTTCCTTCGAGATAGGGGATGAACCAGGTAGTAGGTCGATAGAAAAGTATATCTCCCTCCGTGGCGGTGATTTAGGTATCTCATCAACAAACACATCTCTGAAATCATGCGAAACGGAAAAATCCTCAAAGTTGGGTTTATTTTCTTTTTCTAATAGGTTTGTCACTTTGATGGCATAAACTTGACAACCATTTCTCATGCATTTCTTGAATTGCATTGTTGAAATCTGTCTAACTGAGACTGGTTTTTGTATACCTTGAACTGTCCTAGTAGTGCCATTTTCGTCTTTATACTTATGTGATTTTTCATAACAATCTAGCACTACTTTATGCCTTTCTAGCCAATCCTTTCTGATAATTACATCATAATATCCTAATGGTAGAATGTTCATATTTTTCTTTATGTTTTGACCACCTAAACTGAACTCATAATCATAAATAAAGTCGACAACTTTTCTTTTTGTTCTTGTTGCTAGTTGTACCAACCAATATTTTGCGTGTCTTGTTTTCTTATGTTTATTTGAATCCACTATACCAGGAGTGATATAACTTAATGTATCTCTAGGATCAATTAAAAAAGAAATACGGGTGTTATTGATTTTACCTTCAATTTCCACCACAAAGGACTGGTGGTCAGCTTGTCGGCCATCCACGGCTGCATTGATCTGATGTAAGCTTCTTCCTACATCCCCTACTATAGAGGCTTCCTGTATATTGTGAACAATAGTTCTGGTTGTTGAAATCAAACGTGGACAGTTCCTCCTTAGATGAGGTTATCCACGTTCCCAACATTTTAACGGTTCACGACAGTTGTCCCCAAACTTCTTTATTCCCAGATTTACCAGTTTACCGCCTCCTTGAGTGTTTGGATTGTTGGAGTGAAAATATTTCCTTGGAAATCTTTTTATTGTGCTCCGATAAGGAGTTGGCTGGTATTCTTTCTTCCGCCGGTTCATTTGATCTTGTTTCTTGTCTTTCCAAGCCTTGGGAAATTATGACCGTTGTTTGTATTGGTCATAACACATTAGCGCATTTCTGAATACTTCACTCAAGGAATTGGGATTATCAAATTCGATTATTTCCTTGTAGAACCATGGTAAACAACTTAGGAACCGTTGGATTTTCACTTTATCCTCCCCGATATAAGGTACGAACCTTAGTAATTCCAGGAATTTGTTTATCGGATCTTCCATAGCCATTTGACCAAGTCATATCTCATAAAATTATTTGGTTTTTATTTCATAGTAACTTTCAGATAGGTACTTTTCCTTAAAGTATTTCTTAAATTCTGACCATTCCATCTGTTTCTCCTTTAGTCCCTTGGCCAATTTCAGGTCTTTCCACCAAATGTTGGCTTTTCCTTTTAGATTATAGATGGCCATTATGACCTTCATATTACTGGAATAGTTGTATATCTGGAAATACTTCTTGATGTATAACAACCATGTGTCAAGTCCTTCCCTTATTCTAGATTCCCCATAAAAGGTAGATGGTTTGATTTTTAAAATTCTCCCTCAAGGTGATCCGCCTGTTTCCTTTTTCTTTTTCTTTTTTTTTTTATCTTCAGCTGGATGTGTACCTTCAGATGAGTTGTCCCCTTTCTCTACTTCAGGACTAGAATTATTGGAGGCCCTTTTACTAACCTCTTCTTCCTAGTTATCATCCTTTGGGGTTTTCTTTGTCACTATACTTCACAGCAAGACTTCATTTATTTTCTGCTGTTCCTGTTGTTTGTTTTTCAGTTTCTCATTGTCTACTTTGAAAACCTGCAACTCAACAATGAAATTTCTCATCGTTTCTAGAACTTCGATAGGTGATCTTCCGTCACTATTCTGTCTCTGATCTTCAGGAGGTCATTGTCTAAGATTCTCCTCAAGTCTGATTTTTCCTTCATCCTGGGCTGCCATGATTAACAAAGGACATAAAAGAGTTTTTTGTTTTTAACAGTAATGGTTTGTTAGTTTTACATAGAAAGAAATATGTGCTAAGTAATTATTTTGGCCCTATTCAAGTTCCAAGTGTTGTAACCTTTTCTCTAATACCATATGCGGTGTTTCCCTAAATTTTCCATAATTTTTTTTTCTTAGGGTCATTAAACTTAATTATCGCATCCAATCCATGTCAGACCTTTGTTGCTCCATTATAAGGTGATTAAATATTGATTTCTTTCCACCATTTATACTTACCAAATTCTTTATCAATGGTGATTAAAAGACTTTATCTAAACTTAATCTCAAGGGAGGTGGATATCTTTAAATTCAGAAACAATAGACTCTTTGCAAATATATAAACATTTATATATATCCTTGTGAGGTGGATATCTTTAAATTCAAACAATAGACTCTTTTGTAAATATATAAACATTTCTTATATATATCCTTCCTATAGACTATGTACTTCCGCCTCAAATAAATATTTATATACATCACCATAATTTATTCTTTTGATCGTGCAAGTAAGGCATACTATGGGAAGGGTATTAATGTATGAACATCCTTAAATTATGAAGTGATAAATCAATTCCCTCGGGTGTAGGTGACAGATACTTAATGAATAAATTACTATCAATATGACAACCCATACGTGCAAGTGTTATGACTTGAAGGCTATAACTAATTGGTCGGTTATATATTACTCACTCATGCTTAACTTTCGTTCCCATCCGGACTAACTCGTGCATAAGGTTTTTTCTTTCTTAACAGATCCGATGAACATAAAATAATTCCAACTAAATTAGAGGCAATGACTAAAATGATAGTTTAGACTGTCTGTCATTACGATTATTCTATGTATATGAGGTGGGATTATCTTGGATATGATCGCAACGGTGTAATAAACTCTGTGGAAATCATTTACACTTCGTAACATGCCCCTCGACCATCGTGTTTTATCAAAATTCCTTTGAAATTTTTCCACCTTGCCCTAACCACGGTGCTTAGGTACAGATCGTCATTAATTTCCATTGGACTAGTAGACGAGGTTTTCCTCATGCTACTGTTTCATTCTTGATGTTGTCTGCAACCTGTGGACTACTAGGTTTCCTAGTTAATAATTATTTCTCCTGCAGGTTTCCAATGCTTATGATGTTGATGGTTTTGGTGAAATATGTTTCATGGACCACCACCATTAAAATTTCTAAGCTTAGTTAATAGTTTCCATTGGATAAATTTGAAACCCTTTGTGTTATAATAAAATTTATGTGTATAGAAGGTAGTCCTTTATCTTATCCCTTCGAAGATAATGTCGCTTCGACAATGCATAGTTTTGTTTCTTGGTATTGACTATATATTGCGTGATTTTTCTTGGGTTATCTACCTTATTGGAATAACTGTACTCTTCGACTATATGGGAGGCCACTTACCATATGCTGCTCTCAAATTTGAGCCTTCCTTTCAGTTACAATAACACAAAGAAAAATCGTAAAGCTCTGTAGAAGTTTCTATCTATTTAAGTTTCCTGTGGTACATCTCTCTGCTACCTAGGGCTTTCTATCTGCTTAGGAAAAAAGGTATAGGGTGCTCCTCTGTGAGCTCCTATATAATTGTGAATCACAGAGTGTCCTCTTTGCCTAACTAAGCCCGTGCTACTTCAACATGTAACATGTTCTTCGTGTTCCCAATGACTCAATGAAGCAAGGGTTGAAGTTAAGAGATAAATCTTTGTGATGAAGTTATCCTTCTTAAACCCACACTATGGATACATTTTAATGAGTCATATTCTCCAGGATTATAAGTATGATCTATGTAATAGAACTACTATTATTATTTTGCAACTCATATAAAAATATAAGTATGAAATTACAAATTTTCAGCCTCTTGTTGTATATATTTACCCCGAAGTTCTCGAGTATGGCCAAGGAGTTACCCTCGCCTATCGTCTGACAGTCTTGGATGTCTAAATCTGTTTTGTTATTATTTTAAATTTATTTTGAGGGAAGATCTCCCATTTGCTCAAAATTCTATCCACGACTTCATTTCGTTTACTTTCGAACCAAATTAAAATTGGTTAGGAAATATTACTCTATGGTAAAAAGAGGCGACCCTACATGTCACGTTTTGTAGTGTACAGTCCTTATTAGTTACTATTGTTTAGCATATAATTATTCACTTCTTTTCTGAAAATGAATGATTCAAACTTTGTTTGCTACAATCCAATGATGGGGCCCCTGCTTAACTATGAGGGCACCCATTAGGAAACTCTTATCCCTCTCCACCATTTCGAGTCTGCGGTGGATTTTCCATGGATACAAGAAGGAAGGACGACATTTGCTTCTAAAATCCATCAGCTAAGTATATTCTGAAAAATTCATTTGCATTTATAAATTTTACGTAGCTTTTATTTTATTTTGTTAATTAATACTAATAAAATTTCTTGGTCTCTCTACAAGATCTAGGTTCCTTCAAGATCTTCGGATTCTAGGACATATATTGGTGCAAGAGGTATCTGGGTTTTTGTTTACCGCACTCTTACACAAAAATAGTATCTTAGGTTCTATCGAATGAAACAATTTAGTCCTAGCATACAATTATCGTGGGAAGAAATTGTACTAGACTCCTATGCAACTAGTTATTTCTACATTCCCTCTTCTTAGAGGTACATAAGGGTCAATCCCCTTACTATGACATGGTTGAAATATTTACCACTTCAAAATATTTTTTTCTGTATAATAGATGTGCTTGTAGTCAGGACTCTATATCCGGGTATTAAGATATATTTGTGTATTGAAGTTTTCAACTACATCTACTCTCGTGATTACTTTGATCTTATAAAACAGTTTGAACCATTTACTCTGGTTATTCATGTAGCTACAAAATTTACAGACTTAGTTATATGCTTACGAAATTTGTATGTCTCTGGATTATTTTTCCTTTACAAAAATTTATTTCTCGCATTATTTTGAATAAAATGTAGAAAATTGTTGGTGAATAAATCAACTGTACTAACTTTGTTCTAGCAGCAAAATCGTGAATAATGGACACTTTATTCGCTTTTTCTCATGTATCTAGCATCGAAAAACCTTACGGGGTAAGTCTTTATATGTTTATTGTCATTATAATTCATGTTGTATGGTTTCCAACTATAATACATATATACATAAATATATTCATATTTCTACATATATATTGATCATGATTTGCCATACATAGCGTTTCGTTTTGATTCTGGTTTAATAAGTACATGAATGAAAATCTCAATTAAGTACTATGGCTCTGTGTATAGTTACATAAGGACATATAAGCATACATATATATGTCTATATAATTTGTTTCCATTCACATTACACACATATATAGTTTACTCAGCAAATACAATTAAACTCTGAGGGTTTATCCTACAGTTTGTCCCATTACAACAATAATCTAATCCAAGATAACTATTCTTCCATAAGTTAACCAAATATATTCTTCAACTAGTATATCCAATGAAAACAACATTCACCCAGAAATCTAATCCAACATAGATAATCCATTTAGACTTAGTTTAGAGGCATTCTGTTAGTCCTTAAGTTCAACAACATTAAATCATATTTTCGTCCATAGCAATACTTCTATTCACTAAACAAATGAATTTAATGCTACAAAACCATATAACATTCAAACTGTGAAAAGTAGGTAGGATGGCATATCCTAACAAAGCTAATAACAAATGGAACAACCATGTTCTTCCCAAACTTTGTAGAATAGGACAACCAAATCACTTGTCTTATTCTCCCCCTAAATGACTATGAATCCATGAGGGAAAAATTAGAACTTCTCCTCAACAATAGTCCTAAAGTTTTCAACAACTTCTCCTTTCCTCACACTCTAATACAGTTGTTCATAACAAAAGAGACAATTCCTTTCCTTAGAATACTAGGTAGTGTCCTGCCTCCTCCTATTAGTTATATATCCAAAGCCATTTTTCCTTAGGTATTTTTCCCCTTGGGAATTTTCACAGCTTTCCAACTCCATTTTCTTTGCCTTAAATGGCCAAATTATTGATTTGTCACTTGTCACATTCAAGACTGAGGTAGTTCCAACATGTTCCCCTCTTATGGAGTCATGGTCAGCTGATTTTTTTTAACATGGATGTTCCATTTGTCCATCAACAATACTATAAAATATTTTGTTTCATACAAGTGTCATAGTCAAATAGTTAGTTAGTCAAATCAAATCTCTACCCAAGAGTCATAATCATCAATTACAATTAACTAAATTCAAATTCAAATTGCTATAAATGGTAAAAAATTTACTGGACTTACTCAAAACAAAAAATAATTCTAAGAATTTTCAAACTTAAAATAATTTATTTTGGGGATGTTACATTTCAATTTTGTATTTCCATTCCTTTTACTTTCCTTTCCTCTTTTCCATCCATAGCCTTCCATTTCATTTCCTTTTCTTTCCACAGCTCCTACTTCCATTTCCTTTCCTATCCTTTCCTTTCCTCCTAGCCTTGTTTGATTTCCCTTGGCTTCAGAAAGTACTTCCCTTCCTTTCCTTTAGCTTCCCTTTGACTCTCATTGGCTTGGTTTGTCTCTCCTTTCCTTCCATTCCCTTCCCCTTTCCCTTGATTTCCCAACACTCCACTTTCCTTGCCATGCATCGTCTCTTGTCTCTGCCATTTCCTAGCCTCTCCTTCCATTGCTTCCCTTCCTATCCTTTACTTTAATTTTTCTGTCTCTTCCTTGAATTATACTGTCTTCTCCTCCTTTCCTCTTTGTCTCTTTCCCCAATCTTTAACACCTTTCTCTTTCCATCCATTGCCTTTCCTTTTGTTAGGTAGCTAGAGAGGTAGTAGAGGCCATTCAACAAGATGTAATAGGTCCACTCTATTATTAAATAAGGCTCCACTATGGTAGTTAGATATAATAAATGTAAGAAGACTTATTAGAATGTTCTTGATCTAGAAGATTCATCCTATAGAATGCTCTTAGGTGATGGTAGAAATATATAAAGGGTTCATGCAATGTAATGGGACAAGAAAATACATATTGTATTTGAAGCATGTATCTCATTGGGAGGTTGTCCCTGTTGTAGGAAAATTCCCTTTGTGGATAGGTGAATATAATCTTGGATCCTAGACCCCTATTAACAAGACATAAAAATGATAACATTGGACACTAACATTCCTTTAAATGTAGTCAAACTAGTCAAAGGGAAAAGAGGAAGAAAGTATGATGTACCTTTTTCTCTAAAGCTTGTCCCTCTCTTAATCCAGAATGAACTTGATATCCAAGATCCTTAGTGATATCTGCAATCCAATAGACAAAAATTAAAAATCCATGCTTCCTATTCTACCAAGATTAGTTTAAACTAAATTATCAATAAAAGACAAGTATATGCAATCATACACATACTGAAGGAAATAGGACAAGCATATATTAATGAGAATATTCCAAGGAACTTTTCATAATATGTAGATGTGCAAACTCTCCAAGTCCCCTTGTCCAACCCTTGATTTTGAAATATCCACGATCATAATGACAATACTTTTTTATGATATTCTCCTCCTTTACACCATGAGCATGCCTCCTTTTATAGGCTTAGAGAGGCTCAACCACCTTATTTATATTTGGAATGTTGAGGATATGGCTCCATTAGTTGTGGCATCTCCCTTAGATGAAACCTAAAGCTTATATTCGAGCCAAACTAAAAGAATACTCTATGTTCTCAACAAACTAGGTAACTGAGTAAATTTAAAATGATCGGATTCATCTCATACATATACATATAAATAATTTTGATCATCTGCAAATTGTGTAACTATAGTAAAAACTGAAGAAGATAGATTGACATTGGTACTTATCGATAATAGTCTCTATAATTTCAACCATCTGAAGAAAGTGAGGAAATTTAAAATGATTATATTAATCTTAAATGTATAGATATACATAATGTTGATCATATACAAATCGAGTCACTATATTCTTGTACAAATATGATTCATATGGGTCAATGAATAAATACCAAAACACACACACACACACACACACACACACACACACACACACACACACATATGCATGGTGATTTTATTGTTATTAATGTTGTATTTTTAATGTTATTAGTGTTGTGTTTAACAAGTTGTCAAACTTGTCCAACTTGGTAATATCATCAACAATTCCAATGGCGAGGACATGCTTAGGATATTTTAAATCCTTGATTACAACTTGGTGGGGTGAAAATTCTATGGTTTTACCTTCACCTGAATGAGTGATTTGATATACTAATAGAAGGTTTCATAAAAGACTTAGACCACATAATCCATCACTGAAATGGACATTATCTACTTGAATTATTCTAGACCATACAAAACTAAGATATCTATAATCACCAATAAATATTTTTTCGTTGTTACATTCATTAAGAGAAAAAACTATGGCTTTATCATTATCGATATCATAAGATGCTCCAAAATTATTAATCCACTTATTAGAAGAAGTAGAATTTTCATTGAAGGAGAAACCAAAAGTAGAAAGTGCATGTCCATGATGAGAAGAAGAAGAAGAGTCAATACTTATATTCTACTTCTAAGGCATCCATATTTTTAAAACATTTAGACTCCATATGACCATATTTCCCACCAAATTTGCAATGTCTTTTAGTCTTTTTACTATTTTATTTTTCTCCTTTGTCACCGTTAGGAGCAGAAGTTATCAAAGAGGGTTTGGAGCCCTTGTTTTTCTTGTTTTTTTGGTGAGAATGTTGCTTCTTAGGATTATTGGATTTATCTTTCTATTTGTCCATTAATTCTTTGATGGATATACCTACAGTGTTGATCAATCCAAGTTGTACAATCTTATCTTCCTCTCAAATCAGAGTATCAAAAAAGGACTCAAGAGAGGGTTATTTATAAGAACTCTCTAGAGCTTCTCTGGTGGTATAAAAGGTAGATACAAAATAATAATATGCACTACCAAACCTATCAAGAATAACTTGTATGCATCAATATTCCTTCATATGTATGTTGCGGTCTATACATAAAAATATAAGTGTTTGGAACTTAAATAAATAATCTTCAATGAACGAAAAATAATTTGGAATTAAGTTCATTAATTGATTTTATAATTGGTGGGATCGAATAATATTGTGTTTACCAAACACATCTTCAATATTTTTTGAAGCTTCATAGGGGGCATTAATTCCTTGAAGTTGAAACCTTAAATAAGGAGATATTAACATTTTGATTAATCGACGTTCTTCGTCATTCTTTATATCCCATTTGAATTTATATTCATCATCATTGGGTTCTTATTCTATTCCCAATTTAATTTGGTACAATCATTTACTTCTTAGTACATCCTCTATATGAGATTTCCATGAGAAGGAGTTGGTACTGGTAAGAAAAAGATGACTGCAAAAATCCATGTTAAATATGCAAATAATGTGGATTTAAAGGATAAAATTGATGGTGTAGACGGAAATCTCTCGAAAAAATAGATTGTTAAAAAAAAATGACACTAAAAATGGACTTTGGATGTGAAAGTTATGCCCTTTTGAAAAAAGGTATAAACAATAACCAAAGATCCATGTGGCAAGTAAAAGTTGGTCCATGTGGTGATGCTTCTCCTTATCGAACTTTTCCTATAAGCTCAGATTTAGAAATAAGTTACTTATGAAGTGAGTGGATTTTATACAATAAGTGGGAATTGATTTTACAATGAAGTTACTTTGTAAATTAAAGTTCAATGCAAAGAAAAATAACTAAAAAGAATATTAAAGCTACTTACAATGATTCACTTTTATAAATAAAGTGAAATGCATTTTACAATGAATGCATGAAAATTTTAAAAAATGTAATGAAAAAAATACTTGAACTCAGTACCTCTTACTAAATAAAGCAACTTTCAACCAACTGAGCTAGTGAAAAACAAATTATAATCTTGAGAACGAGGATGGTGGGTGTTGATTTTGTTGTTGAAGATGCCCTTGAAGTGCATGCTGGAAAAAAAAAACTTATTCTGGTGTGTTCATACACACACAAAAAAATTCATCTCGATAGAAACAAGGGGTTAGATCTTGGTTATTTTACTCAGGAAATGCAAGTTCTCTCTATTTCTGATTTACCGATATCGCACAAAGTGCAC
>SNQJ01S0096581.1:33781-47526 GCA_010110895.2 Picea sitchensis | reverse complement strand
TATATAAACTAATGGATTAAACTAGTTTAGTTTTTTTAATGTTTGTAACTTATGTTTCTTTTTTATTATTATTATTCTTATTTTTTAAACTTTATATATTTTTTATTTTTATTTAAAAGAAAAATAAAAATAAAAAATCTTCCTATAGTGAAAAGTAAAAGCTTATTTATCTAAACTGTCAAAATCCCAGGCTCAATTTTTTATTTTTTCAAACAAATATGGAATTTATTAAGGAAATTTTAATGCAAAAATGTTGGAAATTCTCAAATCAAGATAGACATTCAGGACTAACCTATTTCCAAATTCTATTTTCTGATCTTCCAAATCGCAACGAGGTGTAGGAAGAGAGCATACTCGGGATCCTAGTGACTCTAAATTTTTGAAATCTGCAACTTTGAAAAGAATTTTAAGAAAATTTTACCTCTTATGCAGACCTCAATCTCTTAGATCCTGAAACTCCATTTGTTTTCCTCCTTGATGCATGTCCCTTTTTCATGTAGATATTCCTGCCAATGATTAGTAAATGAGGTGGCTCTTACTGCACCTCCTAATGAAAATTATGGGGAAATGAATGAAATTTTATGAAAACAAACATAAAGAAAAAACTAAAAATGATCATGTAGAATTGTCTCATGCTTGCCGAGATCCTGCTGTCACCAAGTTGTCCTTTTGTCATAATTTAGATCACTTTATTTGCATCAATAAAAATAAATAAAACATATTGAATTAAATTCCTAATGCCTAATCCCTTAGCACCATCCCCGACAACGGTGCCAAAAATGTTGGGCAATTCAATTTCTTAAATTGCTTTCATTTAATTATCAACCAGGGATACTCGTAAGCCTGTGATGATGCAAGAAAAATATATGCAGAAGTAGGCATCTAACTCTAATCTAAGAAAATTCAATCAAATCCTAACTCTTTCATTCAACTTAATAAGAGTTAGTTGTTGTAGGCAAAAAAACACTAGCTCCCTTACAAGAGGTCCTCTTGTGATGTTTCACAAAGCCTATCAACAATCAAGATCATCAAGTAAACAATCATGCTTTGAAAATAAATACACTTAAAAAGGATTAGTTGTTGTAGGCATGAAAACACTAGCTCTCTTACAGGAGGTCTTCTTGTAATGTTTCAAATAACCTATTAAAAATCAAGATCATCGAATAATTCCAATAAAAACAATAAAGCATATAAACCTATTCAAAGTATTAGAACAAAAAGAAAAATGTTGTTATGATCTATTTGGAGTGAGCTCAATTCTCCCAAGAACAAATTAACACATAAACTAAAGCATTCTAAATCTAAACTAGAGAATGGAAACTGTTGTGAAAAGAAATATTGATTCTTGTTCCATCATAAGTTGGACACAATGCTCCAGGAGTCCTCCTTTGAAATGGACGAGGCACTCTTATTTATACAAAAAATTAAGATAACATAGATCCACAAATCTCTCCTAGATCCACAAATGTCTCATTTGGTTACAACCATGTGCTCACACCTATCAAGTGATATATCTACAAATCCTCTCACAAATCTCTTTTTCATGATTAATCTGTACCCAAGATACTTGAGTAAATCTCCAAATCTTCATCAAATCTTCAAGGGGTTGAAGAGGAAATTCGAATTTGAGGCTTGATGGTCAAATTTCACTTGGTTGGAGTCTTCAAATACACCTGTAAACATCATGAAACTCATCCCACTTTCATATATAAGTGTAAACATGTCATTTTTCCAATAGTTAATCATAAATTCACTCAAAAACACTAAAATAGATGCATTGGAAAATAATATGTCTAAAACCCATGTAATCATGAAAATGGTTTAATGTAAAGGTATGGGAAAGAGGAATATAGTTAAAAGTGAAGTGAAAGTGAAGTTAAAGGTTGGTAAAAAGATGGTACTTTGGTGACCCAACACTTAACACTCCACTCTTCCTTGGTCTGCATCTAGTATTCAATGTGGACTGTTAAGAACCAAATATCAATATAGCATAGAAAAACCTTAGAAAAAGTTAAGGTTAGTTGGTAAAAAGATGGTACTTTGGTGACCCAACACTTAACACTCCACTCTTCCTTGGTCTCAAGACTAGTATTCAATGTGGACTGCTAAGAACCAAATATCAATATAGTATAGAAAACCTTAGAAACAAAGTACTCAACGCCTTTGAAAAAGAGATAATTTCAGATAATAATCTCCTCTCGGTGGGGCAACCTCCTTTTAGCCCACTTAAATTTCAAGTACAAGATGATCTAAATGAAAATGTCTCCTTGGTATATAGGGAGACTAGGGAGGTATAATCATGAACTAATGGCCTAAAGCCGACATAAATAAAATAGCATTACTAATTTAATATGCCCCAATTAAGGGGTAATATTATGGCTTAACATGCCCTCCCTTGGAGAGACAAGTAAGGTCCACAACACTCTGAGTAACTCGGATGCTTCAGATAAAAGACTCATCTTCCCAAGTGGAATTCCGAATGGGAGTTTCCTCCATTTAATGAGATACCTAACATGGATCTATTTCTACTTAGCTGGTGAATCCTTGTGTTAGTGATGGATTCAGCTCCAATATGATTTTTCCTTCCTCACAAGTTCGCACATAGTTTTGAAACCAGATCTTATTGCCTATAACCCTTTTTAAGCATGAAACATGGAAAACTAGGTGTACTCGTGAAGATGCAGTAACCCAATTTGTATGCCATAGTACCACCTTTTGCAACACACCTTATAAGGTCCATAGTACTTGTGATAATTTATTATCCTTCTTGGCTTTGAGGGACATCTGCTATATGGTTTTAGTCTTAAAATACCCAATCCCATACTTCAAACTTCTTCACTGTGATGTTGATCCTTGTTGTTTCATCCGGATTCTATGCTATGGTTAGGTTGTCCTTTTAAGATTTGGAGAACTTGTTTTTGATTCTCATGTGATATCTCCAATTTCTTGAACTTTATTTTTCTTTTAGAGAAGCTAGGAAGGATGGAAGGAGGGTGGCATCCATTAAGTGCCATAAATGGTGCCATTTTTGTTGCAACATGAAAGAAAGTGTTATGGGTACCACCATTATGCTAAGGGTATCCATTTGAACCATTTTGTTTGTTTATCGAGACAAAGCAACAAAAGGTATCCTTCCATACATTTGTTCACTATCTCATTTGTCCATCGATTGAGGGTGATAGATGAGCTATGAGCCACCTTGAGTACCCAAACAAGAAAATAATTTTGTCCAAAAATGTCCAAAGGAGGATGGGACTGTCACTTATAATAATCTTTGGGCTGCCATGTAGCTTTTGAACTGCCTCCATGAATGGAAACTATACTAGCTTTGAAGGGATGAGAGCAAAAGTGTGTATACTTGGTCACTTCCTATCAACAATCACCATGGATGTCATCCCTTTCCTTCGTGACTTTGGCAACCCCATGGATGAAACTATGTAAACCTCCTCCTAGCGCTAACTCGGGATGGATAATGATTGTAAAAGACCTCGTTTAATTGTTTCCACCTTTATTTTTTGGAAAACAAAACATTATTCCACAAACCTTTGAACATAAGTTTCATACATCCCAAAAAACTCTTGACTCTACGGTAGGTTTTCAAAATCTCAAGTGCCCTCCTACCGGAGAGGTGCAATCTCCAATAGTACCTTTTGTTTGATTTGGGGATTATTACATAAATGCAAGCTGCATCTTTTGTACCATAGTGAATCATTTTTCTATGTAAATGTATCTGATGCATTGAATCACAAGAACTCCTTTGAATGAGAGAGTCCACACCCTTTTGTCATTCTTCCATTCATCCCTTTGCTTCTATTATCCAATCAAGGATGATCGAGATAGCACAAATAAAATCCTCAACATCTTCATCACTTTTCTTGATAGTGCATGTGCTACTAAATATTTTTTCCCCTTTTATAGACGATTTCAAAATCATAACCCAATATCTTGGTTACCCATTTTGTTGTTCTTGAAGATAAATTTCTTGTTCCAAGAAGTATTTAAGACTATCAAGTGATCTGCTTGACCTTGAAGTGCCTACCTATTAGGTAAGGATGCCATTTCTTCAATGCATGTATTATTGCTATCATTTTCTCATAAATGGGTTTGTGTATGCCCTTTCCCTTGAGTGGTCAACCTCAAAAGCCAGTGGCCTTTCTTCTTGCATTGGGACAACACCGATTCCATTTCCCAAGGCATCACATCTCCAAAATAAAGGTTTTTGTGAGTCTAGAGTGGGTCAAGATAGGAGACTTACACATCATCTCTCTTTAAGTTGTTCAAAAATATTTAGTTTCAGGAGAGTCCATGAAAATGCATCCTCTTTAGTTATAAGCCATTAAAGGTGCTCCTATTCTTCCATAGTTCAAAACAAACTTGCTGTAAGAGTAACCTGTCAAACCTAAAATCCTCTAAGATTCTTTTTAATCTTGTTAGGTCTACCTTGACACCTTTCATGAGATACAATAAGACCCAAATACTCTACCTCCTTTTACTCCAAAGAAACATTTGGATGGTTTTAGTATATAGTTGTTATCTTTTGATTAGTTGTTGCTCCTTAGTAGTTATTGTAGCAGCCTGTCAACATGCTCCATATGATCCTCCCAAGACTTGCTATAGATTAGTATATCATCAAAAATACTAACACAAATTTTCAAGCAAGGCTTGAAAATGGAATTCATCAACCTTGAATGTGGAAGGTGCATTTGTAAGGCCAGTAGGCATGGACCAAAAATTCATAATGTCCTTCATGAGTTCGAATGCTATTTTTGGGATATCTTCTTCCTTCATTCTCGATCCGATGATACCCTGAACGAAGGTCCAATCTTGTGAAATAGATTGTTCCATGTATTTCATCTAAAAAATTCATTAATGATCGGAATGGGAAACTTATCTTTAATGGTGATCTTGTTGAGCTCTCTATAATTTGGACACACACGCTAGTGAGCTATCTTTCCTGAATACCATTACCACCGTGTAGAGTAAGAATTTTGGCTACGCCTAATAATGCTAGCCTCTAACATTTCTTCCAACCATGCACTAAATTTCACTCTTATGGGCTTAAGGGTATTCAGATGGCTTGATGTTAGGAGGAACACCCTCAAGAATTAGGTGAATTCCCCATGATCATGGTTTCGAGTGAGTGGAAGACCTTGGGGAATATCTTCAAATACTTTGGAATGCTTATCAATGACTTTGGAGATCTTGAGAATAGATGGTTTAGATGTTTGAACATATAGTGAGCATAGTTGTGCAATAATGCCTTGATGTCTCCTTTTCTCAATAATTTTTTCATGCTAGAGCTTATCACCTTATCGAAGTTTCCTCAGGATAATTTTAACTCACTTTTCCTTCCAATGAAAATTTCATGAAAGCCTTTTGAAAATTAAAAGCCACTGTTCCTAATGATTGTAACCATTGGATTCCTAGGTACAACATTTGCACCAAACATGGCATAGAAATCATTGGACTATTCCATTACATATTCCACCATAGTAGCATTGATCTTATTGCATTTTCCTCGAAAGCAAATGATATAAATTCCTCCATCTACAATCAATACTTGAAACTCATACCGGATATACAAATCAATTGAGATCTTTGGCTAATTTATAGTGAATGAAATTATGAGTATGCCGAATCAATTAGACTATTACCTTTTCTTTGATGTATCCTTCAGATCTTGAGGGCTCTGAGGAGTGCTAATTCCCAAAGAAATGCATTACACAATATCGCGGGAGTCAACTCTTCAGATGAAATTGTTTCTATGTTTTCATCTTGAGATGGTTCTTGTTCTTCTCTTCTTCCTCTTTAACAACCCATGTAGAATAATTCTTCTCACCACATTTATGCCATTTTAATTGCATTTGTTGTCAAATTAAAGAATAAACCTTTTGCTTTTCTTTTCTCGAATTGTTGAGGTGTTTTGGCTGAAGGAGCATTTTTTCTCCTTATAGATGTTAGGATTATCCTTCTAGTAGCCATAGCCATATTTTTACTTTCAACATTTCTTTGCCACCTTAAATGCATTCTCTAACATTTGGGTTTCCAAAGGCTAACCTGGTGGTTGGAATGTTAACTCTTTTTAAAGTTCCTATGAATACATCAATCAAGTGTCATCTGGAATATCAAGCACTTTTTATATTCAATCTTTGAAGTTCTCACGCTCGTAAGTGAACTCCTTTTGCTTGAGATTTATCAATTGGCTGTGTTAGCTGTATTGTTCCTTGTATCCTCATAGTGCTATCATTTCTTCCAGCATGAAAAATTGTCCAAGTGAAGAGTGATTCACAGGAGAACAATCCATCAATACCATATACAAATTGATTGGTCTCTAAATATAAAGAAGAAATTTGTACCTTTCTTTGTGTATGTGGCACATTATGGAGATCAAAGAATTGTCTATCCTAAGTATCCATGTGATTGGGTCCTTTCCATCAAACTTCCTCATATCAATATTGTGGAACGGTTGGTCTTCAAACCAAACTTGGAGTTTCTCCACTCTTGATCCACCTTCCTTGTGTCCCTCACTGCTATTCATGGGATGCATTTTCACTTTCTGTGTGCTCTGTATTCATACAAAATTTTCAATACTTCCATGATCTCCCTTAAACTATCCATCTTAGTATCCAACTTAGCTTCCATTGAATCCATCCTAGTATCCAACTTAGCCTCCAGCATTGAATCCATCTCTTTGTAGTTCATTTATGTCCCACGCATTTCTTCACCTTCATCAAGAGTCCAAGTAGGATTTTCTCGGAGGCTTATTTGGTGTAGAAGTTCCTTTTTGGTGGCATGTTGGCCAAGTATCACTTTGAACCTTGATTTGAGGTGGTTCTGCTAGATAATTTTTCTTTTGTTGTATCTCCAAGTTTCATCCTTCTGGGTATGAAACTTATTTTATGTAGTTCTCTAATATTTCTTCTTTGCAATGCCATAGGTCTTATCAAAATTGGATGTCCCAAGTGGAATTTATAGTAACTTCCCACAACTTGTTGATTTTTGGCCTTCCAGATATCTCAATCACTTGTATAGTGTGCCCCGCAGAAAATAATTGATATAAAATTCTGAAACTCGCACCAAAAATACTAAAGAATGTCCACGATCCAATGAAACCAGTCCCACTCAATTTGGATACTCTAGGAAGATGTTATGAGTGTTTTACCTGGAACACCTTCTTGATACTAGTCAATAGGACTAGTCAGATACCCTATCTTACACAGGGGGTATATACAACTCTAAGATGACCCAGAAGTTGAACCTTTTACCATAGATACCTTACTAATTTTTGTAAATATATTCTATATTTCAGGGTCTGAAACGTTACTGAAAAGTTTTTATAGCGAAAATTCCACAATGACTCAGTTCAGGATGATTCCAGGACCATCTATTGTACAGGATTTATCTCAGAAATTATAAGGCTTCAAGAGATGAATTTTGAACCCAACGTACCTTGATCCATCTACTAAATATTCCCCAAGTTGTTCCTTCTGAAACCTTGTAGAAAACAAGTTATAGTGAAAATTCCAAGGTGTCTCTGATGTAGCAGTGAAACCCCAAGACCTTGAGCTTTGATACCATATGTTATGAATAAAAAATCAATACAGCATAGAAAAGCCTTAGCAAAAGTACTCAACACCTTGAAAAAGAGATAATTTCAGAGAATAAGCCTCTTCAAGGGTGAAACCTCCTTTTACCCCACTTAAATGTTCAAGTACAAGATGATTCAAAATGAAAATGTCTTCTTGGTATATATAGGAGACTAGGAGGTATAATTACAACTAATGGCCTAAAGCCGACATAAATAAAATAACATTACTAATATAATATGCCCCAATTAAGGGATAATGAGCCAATATTAGGGCTTAACATGGACCTCATCCAGCCATATTTTCCATCATTATTGGACACTTCTGAGATCACAAAACAACTGACACAAACAAAGGTCAACCCTTCCTGCATGGAACAAGCATCCATTGATCAAATAGTGGACACATAGGTCAAGGGAACTTGCCAACACCAAATCCAACTTTATCGGGTTGTCAAGGCAGGGCAAATCCTACACCAAGGCAAGTGGCTCACCTAGGGCCAAATCCAGTAGAAGTTTCCTCACTTGATGGGGGAACTCAAAGAAATAGAAACCATTTCTTCCTAAGGGGGGAGGATTGATCTAGGTGGATATTAGTGGCCACCCACCTATTCCAACTGGCTCCTCGTGTCCGTTTTTGTTTAGCATGTTCTTTTGTACTTATTTGTAATCATGGGTTCTACATTTCTTTGGCTGTATGAAGCCCCACACATCCTCCAGGTGGATATAGGTGGCCTCTTTCCCAATCCAACTAAATTATTTTGTATGTTTTCATGTCAGCACATCTTGTTGTAGTTTCGGTGCCGTTTTTGGGCCCTAAACATTGTCTCTTTGGCTCGCCACATTCAGAATGTAGACATAGTTAGAGCTTGATTAATTAATGTGTATTTCTCCGAAATACCTTTCCAACGAGCTATCACGCGCCTAAAATGGATTCCTATGCAAAATTTACGGCCCTAGGAAGTTGAGGTACCAAATTACACCAACTTACACATAGGGCCCACATGACTTTTGGTGTTTCACCTTCTAGGGTTAGGTTTTTGGATGTGTAGGGTTTTGGAATTCATGAGTAATATAAAAAAGGCCTATGGAGCCTCATTGTAATCCATTCTACTCAGACAGATGCGTGTAGCAACCACATCTCTTCTCATAGATAGCTACCACCATTTGAGCAAGTTTTCAGTTTTGCAGTTTTACAGTTTCATCATATTTCATTATTTAATAGAAGATATTGTTCACTCGATATTTGTGGTATTCTCCATATCTCTATTTTATTTTATTCAATGTGTTAATTAGTTCGTTCCGCTCCTAAATCCGAATCAATTAATGATAAAAAAATTACTTTTATAGTGATCATAATTTTTATTTTCAAATGACTACATCAAATTTAACATGAGTCTTTTTTAATGAAAAAGCATGCATTTTCTTAGTTATAATAGAATTTTCAGATTTTAAAATATTTTAAAGGTTTTAAAATTTAGAAATTTTATTTAAAATATGATTATTATGAAAATATACATATTCAAATAGATACTATTTTTTTTTAATTATGATTATATGAAAATCTACAAATTCAAATATATAATATCCTTTTTATTATATTTTTAATATAATATCCCTTTTAATATTTTAAAAAGATTTCATTTAAAAAAAATAAAAACTACAATATATTTATATAAATTTAACTAAATCACTTATTTTTTGAAACAAAAAAATTTAATATGTTTATACCACCTATAACATTGAGAGTAAACTAATTTATCCCCCAAAAATATAAAAGTCATAACATAACAAACATCACTTATAATAATGTAGCTAAATTAAGTTTTGAGTGGGCCTAATGGTTAAGAACATGTGTTTCTTCTTTGGAGGTTTGTGTTGAGGGGGTACCTTATCCAACAAACAAGGGGATCTCATATACCAATTTGGTGTTTATCTTGGATGACTTTAAAATTAGATTATTATTGTTATTATTATTATAGAACTCATAACTTACGTATATCAAGTGTGTCATTGTGATTAATTGAAAATATTGTATTATATAATAAAGTCAATAAATTTATATTAGAATGCAATTTTATGAGAGTTTCTACTCTACTACAAGAATGATTGTGAACAATGATAAAATAAAGGTTATCAAAATTAAAACCAAAAAGATCACCTACGTTACTTTCATATATGAAAACAATAGCTTGGAGGAAGTGCATTCATACACATATCTTGGAATTGATATTCTTCACAAGTTCAATTGGAACTATAGCATTGAGAAAAGGATAAATCAAGGGTAGAAAGCTTATTATGGGCTTGAAGACAATTGAAAATTACCTGACCTTTGGCTAAGAGATAAGAAAAAACTCCTCTTTGAGACTCTTGTCACTCTTGTTATTTTATATGGATGTGAAGTTTGAGGATGTAGTATTTCTAGAAAATCTTGGAGAAAGATAGAGTAGATCCAAAAGAGTTTTATAACTTATAATCTCAATATTAAAGGAAATACTCCCTATCCTATCCTCCTCATAGAAATGATCCTTCCTCCCATTGAGATTACAACTATGATTAGGTACTTAATGTACAAGAACAAGATAAGAAACATGGATGACAAGATGTCCTCCGAAATTGCTTCAAAATCCAACCAAAACCACTAGTGGCTCTGGTGGAGATGGAATAAAGATACAAAGTCTTGGCTAAATCATTGGGGGAGATAGGAAGAAGTCATTATGCAGAATATCGATAAAATTAAAAATATTATTAGATCTAAATTTAAAGAGAATATGTGGTGCGATAAAGAATTAGAGAAAAAAAAGTAAAATTAAGATACTACATGGAGGTGGTCAAACCTAATCTAGAAGATCAAAATTGTCTCTCAGTTTTGACTAGCACAAAGAAGAAAATCAACATTGCTAAAATAAGAACAACTCTCATGAGCTGCATAGTGATACTTCGTATTGGACATTTACCAAAACATCATGGGATGAAATAATCTATCATCTGTGTGACACTAAGAAGGTTGAATATGAAAAACACATTCTCTTAGAGTTACCTACAGATTCCCAAATTAGATCAGAATTTCAAATTATTTTCCACTATACCAATCTCTCTAACTTTCTAAGTCGTGAATACTATAGTGATTTTGGAAATCTTCTCCTGATACTTTTTTAGTACATAAATAAAGTCCTAAAGAAATTCAAGTAATCTCATACCTTTATTAAGATATACGTTAATCATCATCATATTTTAAAATAGGATAAATGAAATTGTAAATCCTTTTTTTTTCCAAAAAATTATCTATTTTAAAATGTAATTTTATGAGGGTATGCATTAAAAGTAAGTTCATTTGATACTATGATGTAAATATTGTATAATAAACTTAATTAATTTATATTAGAATGTAATTTTACGGGGGTATTTATTAAAAATAAGTTAATGATTATTTTTTAATATATTCGGCCTTTTAATTAATATGGTATAAAAAAAGGTATATGCACAACTAATTGTGGCCTACCACCTCGGAAAATAGGACCACTAGAGTGATAGTATATCATTGTTTCCATCAAATAAAAATCATTAATGGTTTTCATGCTAATAGGACTACGAGAGTGATGGTATATCATTGTTTCCATCACATAAAAATCATTAATGCTTTTCATGCTAATTGTAAATTGACGTAGCTATCTTACTATCCTCTTATAAATAGAAAAAACAAACATAAACTAGTGATGGAGAGGGCAGTTATTTCTCCCCCTTTGTAGAGACCAAGATAAACAAGAAATATTGTACTAGAGGGACATCCTCCTACTTTGAGCAGCGTCCCTTCTAGTTTTTCTCCTTTGGATCACCATCCACTAGGATGAGATTAGAAGGATTACCTTAATATTATACATATCAGTCAATATTCTCCCACTATTAAATTTGAACCTTTTTGTGACGAAGTTTCGTCGGAATAGGGTCGTTGTTGTGACCAAGATGATTTTTCTTTTTGTCAGTCTAGCGACCACACATGGATCTTCGTCAGTCTAGCGACCGGGAAAAGAATCCCATTCACAATAGGGAAACGTTACCATTCGTCGGTCCAACGACCAAGATTAGTTGTTCTAGCGACCAACTTTAGTCGCAAGCCCTGCTAGCATCTCTAAGGAAAACATAACCTTGGTCACTCTAGCGACCATAATTAGTCAGTCTAGCCATGAATTTTAGTCGGTCTAATGACTAATATTAGTCGCAAGAGAGACCAAGAAAACCCTCGCAAACTTAATCAATAAACCATGGTTAGTCGGTCAAGACTGACCAAACCTGAAGCTAAACAGGTCAAACGAAGGACGAACAAGTATTCGCTAGAGCAAATAAGTTACATACTTTGTGACCAAATGGATATACAAGCGACGAACCTGTTAGTCGCTAGACCGACGAATGTTGGGTTTTTTTTTTTTTTTAAATATGCCATTCACAGAGGAATAAGCCCATACTAGCAAGCTATAGAAGCATACTTTCATTATGTACTTGGGAGCTGGCACTGGAGTCAAACCCCTAATGGTCAATACGAGTGATCCAATTTACCTTGTCACTTCTATATGTAAGCACCATTGTGATGAGTCTCAATCCATGCTAGGGGATTTAATATCAAGCCTCAAATTGTGGAAGGTGAATCTAGAGAATTGGGTGGAGGAGCTATCACAGTAGCAGAGCTCCCTTACGGAGTAGTTGGGCACTATTAAATCAAAGGAATTCCTGTTAAATGTGGAAAATCAATGCCTAAGAGAAAAATCTAGGGAACAAGAAGCTGAAATTTAGAAGCTACAATGACATGTAAAGAAGATGGAGCATGAGTAGTTACTCGGGTTAGAATTCTACAGGAACAAGTACATTTAGAAGTCTTCAATGGGTTTTCTCCCAATAAAAAATATGTCACTCAATGAGGACCCCAAAATGGAGCATCCACATTGTCAATATGATTAGAGGTCAAATACTACCCATCCACCAACTACTGGAAGTGTTGAAACTAGAGTTTAAGGCCATGGAAATTTTCATGTTTTTCTATAAATGATTTGTAGGGTAAAATTGTTTTATTAGTAGGCCTTTATCGTCCTTATATTTAAGTTTAGTATCATTAAATTCATCCTTTCAGTGACGATGACATGTATAATAGGAATAATAATAGATGGCCTATCTCTCTTGACTATGGAATTTGGGAAAGGATAAAGACATAATAAATGAGAACCAATGCCCTTTTGAATGCCAATGAAACTTGTAGTGGAGAAAAGAAAGGGTCCTTTTCAAAGAAAGGATGAATATAAAAATATATTGACCATTCCCAGTTCTTGGAGGACCAACTTCCATATGAAAAATTACAATCAAGTAGTGAATTATTTTGAATGATCTACTTTCTATGATATGCTAAAATTTTGGAACATGAGCTTTCCAAATAAAATCAATAATCATGGTTCCCATAACTTGAAAACCAAATATGGACACACCAGTGAAATCAACTTCATAAATACACATAATTAAAATATGGTCAAATCACACGTAATACTAAAATAAGGATAGTTTCCAAAGTCCAAAGTCTAACCTGATTCCTAATTGCTGCAATATGAGAATCCTTAGTAAGAGTGTTTCCTAACACAACCAATAGAATAAGACCATTAAAGGAAATGCTTCACATGTTGCAAGGAAATGGGAACTACAAAGAAATATAAGAACATAACAAAAAACTTGCTTTCTAGGTCTGCATGGCCTTTTGTTAGTTCTCCTCGCAACTAAAAAAATGATAACATAACAAAAGTCAAAGACAGTTGTACAACGTATATTGAATGGATGCATTTTATAAATAAGCATTAATCAAAAAATAAAAGGTAGATTGATCATATTAACTGAATCAAGATTCCTCATAGATTTCAAATAATTAAAAAAATAAATTGTAGGATTTATTATCTATCAAAAGTATATCAAGTTCGTCCAAACTATTGCAACCACAAAAATAATAATAATGGAGATAATACACAGTACAAAGACACAAAAATTGAACCACCATTTGTTTTAAGAAATCCCCCTTCAAATGCATACATGAAGATTGTAGTCACAAAACCTACCTTGATTTAAGAGTAACCTCTCATGAATCTTGAATCCATTGAATGATTGTGGAAAATAAATATTAAAATATGCA
>SNQJ01S0096580.1:35084-46282 GCA_010110895.2 Picea sitchensis | reverse complement strand
TCTAACTTATCATCCTTGGAATCTAGCACAACAGGCTTTATGTATCCAGTCTCTACTACATCCCAAACATCAACACCTAAGGCCATTAGGTATGTTCTCATTCTAACCTTCCAGAAGGAAAAATTTGTTCCATCCAACAGAGGAGGCTTAGTGGTTGAAGTCCCTTCATGACTTGTCATGTTTAAGCTTAAATATCTACCTTTAGATAAAAGGAACCCGCTCTAATACCAATTGTTGAAATTACTAAGACAACTGAGAGGGGGGGTGAATCAGTTGTTACTGTGCTTAAAAAACTTTAAGTCTATTGAATCATTTTTAATCTTTCTCCAAGTGAACATAAATATTATACAACATAAAGACAACATAAATAATGAGTATAAGTCACACATAAGATATACACAGAGACAAATTTTCATGAGGAAACCCATAAAGGGAGAAAACCTCTTCTTCTTCGAAATTATAGGCAGTCTTTAAGTTCTGTACATCATCTATGTTTGAGCACCAACTCTCTAGTTTCTCTAGAACCCACTAGAAGGAAGCACCAACTCCCTGAGTGTTTCAGCACCGAATGGATGGTAGCACCTACCTCCACTTATACAAGAACCAAGTTGCATACAAAAAACTCTGTGTTTTTCCAAGCACCACCCTGCCACCCTGTTTTCTAGCCACAACTAGATGGAAGCTACAAATCCCAATATTCAAGCATCAACTTGAATATCATAGGACCACAGTCCTCCCTAGCACCACCCTACCTCCACGTTTATAAGTAAAATTATTGAATGACCAACAATGTAGGTGTTTCAATTCTTACC
Source organism: Picea sitchensis (assembly GCA_010110895.2). Taxonomy (NCBI): domain Eukaryota; kingdom Viridiplantae; phylum Streptophyta; class Pinopsida; order Pinales; family Pinaceae; genus Picea; species Picea sitchensis. The sequence continues at coordinate 45,470 of SNQJ01S0096580.1, read as the reverse complement.
ACTTCTTTTCTATCCTGCAATTCTTCTATGCTTCTCTCTATTCTGCAATTCTTCTCTTCTTCAAGATGTTCTGCAATTCTTCTCTTTCTTCTGTCTATTCAGCATNTCCTCCCTAGCACCACCCTACCTCCCTGTTTATAAGTAAAATGATTGAATGACCAACAATGTAGGTGTTTCAATTCTTACCACTTCTCTTATGTCCTGCAATTATTCTATGCTTCTCTCTGTTCCGCAATTCTTCTATTCTTCAAGATGTTCTGCAATTCTTATCTTTCTTCTGTCTATTTAGCATCTTTTACTCATCTCTGAGTTTTATCTCACACTGCGCATACTGTCAGTCTCACACTACGCATACTGTAATTTTCCCTTTCTTACAGTTCAACTTATTTTTCATTCAGAACGACCACACAGACACAGTCACTGCGTCTTTATTTTATGCACACACACAACTTCAGTTACACCTCGAATTCCTAGGACAAAAAAACTTTAGCCACTGAATCGCCAACCATCCAAGAACCATGATTTGGTTTTGATAACTAAATCATAACTGAACAATTAATCGTAAAGATCAATAGTAGCCCTTCGATCAGATTTCCATTTAACAAGCATTGTTGGATTAAATCAAAAAGGTCTTGCATTTATCCCATATGCCTACTGGCTATGACCATGGGCCTAATCAAAATGCGTTTCACATTTCGCATTTCTACAATCCTGTGTCGAAGGGTCTCGACACTCCAAGTTGGGATCCCTGAAATGGAGCTTAGTAATTAGCTCCTTCCCTTAAGCCTTCAATGATGTGACCTTGTGTATGACAATGGGCCAGACCTTATTGCGATTTCACATATCGCAAGTTGCAAGGTTAGAGCATTTCCTTCCTTTGACTTTCCAGTGAGAAAAATGTTAATCCCTCTCCACATGTCCCTCTTGGATCAATGGTCAAGATCTTATCACTTTTTCACAACTTTACGGGCCTTTGTCATGCTTGATCAATAGTCCACAATATCCCTTTGATCAATGACTCAGATTAAGTCGTGGTTTTGCATTTCGCGATTTCATAGGATAGAGCACCTCCTTTCTTTGACTTTCCAGTTAGTGAAATGCCAATCACTCACCATGTGTCCTCTACATCCAACATTCCACAACATACCTTGGTCCAAAGGTCCATATCAATTCTCAAGATTTCGCATATCGCAAGTTCCCACACCATGTTTCGTTGACTCCTCCAATGTGCAAGTCAGCGAAATTCTAGTCACTTTCCACGTGTCCTTCTTGAAGATGGATGATCCTCCTGCTTTTAGGATTTTGTAGGCCCTCTTCATCTTGAATGTAAGGACTGTGCTCCTTCTTATGGATCCAATGACGATCGGTCTTCGGGCTCAGATCTGACGCCTGAGATCTATTCTCTTCTATTACACGCTCCTCCTATTTGAATTTATATCTGATGGTCATCGGGAATTTTGAATGGTATCCAATGATCATTGTTTCTCTTCATTGATGATCTTTCCATTTCCATGCCATTATCGTTGCGCTACTGATCGTGCTGATCTTCGCCATCAATGACAAACACGCATACTCTGCCTCTGTCTGAAAACATGCCAACACATTCAACCATGGGAATCCAATGTGCCCATTGGTATGGTTTTTCAGAAGAAAAACATCTCAAATAGGTATCCAAGAAATTTTTTACCACTATTATTTGGCCATCCAGTTGGGGATGACATGAAGTTCTCATATTCAACTGCGTACCTTGAAGTTAGAATATCTCCTACCAAAATTTGCTGGTGAATGTGGGGTCCCAATCTAAGATAATGGAAGTGGGCACAACATGTAGCTTAAAGATATGGTCCATGAATGATCTAAAATTAGTACTAAATGATTCATTCCACTAATTCAAATTCTTATAACAAGCATCTCAATTTACTACAATTTTGTTAAAAAATGGCTTAATTTTAATTAAAAAGTGATATTGAAAAACTAAAATTTAAACAAGAACCAAAATAACATATGCAATACTTGGAGTGGGCTAAGAGAGCCAACTTGTAGGCCACTTGTCCAATGTAGTGTATGATGTGGTAGGGACCATAGAACTTTGGAGCTATCTTCTAGGGAACTTTATCTTTTAGTGATTTATGTTTATAAGGTTGTGTTGTGGCCGCAACAAACCCCCTTTTTTACTTTTGCTTTTACAAGCAAAAGGAAAAGGGTCCCCTACTAAAACTTTGATCCTATTGCCTAATCCTCTACTATTGGAGCATATGCTACTTGTTTTCCTACCTCGAGGTAGTTTGGGGCTTTGGTATTGATTGATGATGGTCTTTGATAGTGGTTGATTGCCTCTTTTGATCTCATGATTTCAGATGTCTTCATGACTCTTATGTCACTGTGTGGTTCGATAATCTAGCACATGTCTTGAATGAGTTTGATGCTAGTTATTAATATTTTTTCTGAGTTACTTATTCAAATTCTATATACCCGTGCTAGCATGTGGTGCCTAACATCTTCATCTTTATACTCTCATATATTGGAAAGCTCTTAGACTCGAATCATGCGGTCACTAATCCATTCTATGTTTTGGATATTAGGTGCATGAATTTATCATGATAGTTATTTAATCCAGATCATAGATGATTACCTTTGAAAAACTTCTCCTCCTAATTTTCTTCACTTTTAGTACTTGTTTATAAATTTTCTTAAACGAAAGGAAATAAAATGTTTCTCATGTGTTGTTGAATGTATTTTTAATTGTATAACTGATTTCGTCTCTTTCTGTGGTTGTAGCAACATGTTAGACTGATATCCTTTTTCACAATTGCTCCATCCTTGAGATGCATGCAGGAGAATCCTTTGATATTCTTCCCCTTTTTACTCTTCCCTTTATTTATTGAGCACTTCCTCTCTTTTCTTCTATTATTCTCTCTAATTAAACCTATTGGTTGGATTATTCTATTCGATATATTTCCAATGCCTATAACCATACTTAAATCTGAGTTCCAGATCAAAATTCATGGCATCCCGAAGTTTCCTAAGTCTTCACTCACATTTTCTACCTCACTGCCACGTGGCATCCATGTGGTTATGTAATATTCCAGATATAAATAGTATGCAGAACAAAAATAAATAGCTAGAAATGGTAGATAAACAATGATATAACCAGAACAACACCACAATAATACTAGAATAACTCCAGAAATAGCACTTTGATTACTGAGATCAATGTTCACTTGCCTCTTTGAGGGGGAAAACTCTAGCATGGCAAAGCTCTATTACAATAATATCTGATACAAAACTTCTCATACCCTCTACTCCTATGTATACTAAATATGTCTATCCAAAGAACAATCTAGAGGAAGATCCTTCTAGAAGCAAAAGATTCTATTAGGTCTCCTTACATTTGACTTATTCTTCCTTATTGCTATACCTTATTAATATTGACCTTTATTACATGGAAATATATTATTCTACCTACGTGAGGGGTTAGGTCCCTAACATGTCCCCCCTTAAAAAACAGCCTTGTCCTCAATGCTTGATATGAGTAAATTGTTGCAGAATGGTAGCGGGTTCCCATGTGGCACTTGTTGGAGTTGTGTCTTTCCAATGGACTAACACTTTCTTGATGGTGTGCTGATGCATAACATGCTCACGTTGGTCCAAAATTGCTTGTGGATGTAGCCAAATGGAGCCTTCTTCGTCCAACTCCGGAAGGGTGGTTTAGGTTTGGCACCTATTTCCAATCACCTTCTTTGAGCAGGAAACATGAAAAAGAGTGTTATCACTGAAATTTCATCTGCAAATGGTTACAGGAATCTAGCATCTTTAAACAGCTATTAGTTAACCCATGGACCAAAAAAACCAAAAATGCATTTCCAAAAGTTCCAAAACTATAAAACCAGTTATAAAATCAACATGTGCCAAGGATATACAGGAAGCGTGTGCACGTGCACCAGTCGAAAATGCTAGAAATGCGCACATGCACCCCGAGGCACGAATGTGGATGCTAAAATCCATGCACACCTCAGAACGTCACATTTATGATGTTGGTCGTCTTCCCACCCAGTTTTGGTTCATCTTCCAAGTCGATTTGACATCCAAATCTCGGTTGAATTTGGCTGGGTAGATGGTCAAAGACCTAAGGGTTCCCTAAATGGCCCCTTGTTCACACTAAAGGCTAGTTAGATAATTCCTCAAAGCTATGCTATAAAAAGAGGCCATGTGTGCACTACATTTTCAAGGAATTCATTTGTATTGTTATGCTGCCTATATTCTCTTGGAGTATCCTCTTTCCTTCTCAAGAGCATACAAACAGTATTTCATTGGAGCTATTCACATCACCTTTTGAGTGAATTAGCTTGGGATTATTTCACCATTTCTTTCAAGTTTTCAAGTTGTAAGAAGAGCTCAATCTTGGGGGTTCAAGAGCCCTCCCTTGGAGGAAGAAGGGACCCAAAGTCTCCCTTTCTCTTTGGTGTTTTCTTTCCACTAATACAATCCTTTCCATTGGTGGTATGAGTCTTGTTTGTTCTTTGTTCTAATGTCCTTATGCTCTAAAGTTTAATTGTTTTTATCATTCTTAGTTTAATTCTTAGTTTATATTTTATGCTTTATATTTCTAACCCTTTCCTTTACTGCTGCCTTGCCTAGCTACCCAACTGGGCTTGTAAGCACCATTATTTTTCTCATTTAGGTGACAAAAGAGGTGCAACAGATTGGTGACTCTACTGGGGAAAGGTATCAATTCTCTCCCCCATTTGGGTAATTTTAGCTCTTCCTTTTGTTTATTTAACTTGTAGGAACCATAACCGGCCCAAGCCAACCTCCAGAAAGACAAATTCAAAGCTGAGTTGAGATAATTTCATCCAAAATTTTCTTCATGGCCATGTGACAGATGGGCGTAGGTTTAGTGGCCCATAGTCACGCATCATGTGCACGTGCGCCAAACCCATAGTATTCCTCAATGCTCTCTGTGCACCTGCACCCTTAAGGCATTTTCAGTTCTCGCATTGGCGCTCACAGCGCCTCTGTCTACTCTGAGACCCGTGCATCTGCTCAAAAAATTAGACATTATGACTCCTCCATCGTCTTACCACATCGGTTACGTCGACAGAGCTAGTCATTGGACACAAAACCTTGCTTTGGCCACTTGGGCCCTCTATTCACCCTTGCATGAAATTCTCCACTCTAGCGACATATGTTTGGGTTCAAAAACCAATAACCAAGCAAAGTACATAGCCATCATTGGCCTCCTAGTCGAGTCCATTCATCGCCATATTCATCACCTTAGTGTTCTATTAGATTTCCAACTGGTTTTCCTCCAGATCAACAATGTGTATTGTGTTCACGATCCTTGCCTCTTCTGCAAATACCTGCAAGTTAGAATTTTATCTCGACATTTTGATTCCATTATATTTACACATATTCCAAGAAAATTTAATCAAATAGCAGATAATATGGCTAACCTAGTGTTAGAATGGAATTTATCACATCAAAGTACCAGTATGCATACATAAATCATCAACCATCTGTCACAGCATATAGATTAGACATCATCACAAAACATTAACAAACATCAACACATATGAGAACCACAAATATCCCAAAAAAGTATATCCATATATATATCGGTCAATGTGTCATCAATGTTTACAAAACAATATACAAAATATACCATCCATGGGTAGGTGAACTACCTTAGCCCTATAGATACCCCCCCGCCATATACAAAATGGGCTCACTAGCCTATATCGATACAAAAAATACATACATATAGAGACACTCATGGTGCCTCTAGAGTGTCACCACCTGGCCCTCTCTCTCGACCAGGGGCCCCACCAGCTAGGGGTCCCTCGGGTCCTAGAGGTAGTCTCCTAGTCATCGCTACCCCCACTACAACTGCTCTCAGAACCATGGTCCTCCATGCCACCGGAACACCCACACACTGTTCTAAGACTCCCTCATCCAGGATACGTGACCACATGCCCTCAGGCACTCCCTGTAGTACCACCTCCAAGGGGAGGAAAACATCCTTGAACTCTCTCCCGACCTCGGTCAGAGGAGCATGCGATGGCCCTGCACTGGGTTCATCAAAACAATTTCATCTGGCTACTCTCTCATCATAAATAGGCCTCGCCCCAATGTCATCATTCCTTTGTCTCTCTCCTACCCATGACTCTCCCCGAAGAGGTCTCATTGGCCCCTGCCGAGCTGGTTCCCTAACCAACTCAACCTCACGCTTGCGAGGTCCCACATCTGCACATACACCAAACAAATGATAGCATCAACATCCATATATACAAAATATACATGCTATATTATCTAAACAAATCAAAACATCAAAAAACATCATACCTTGGTGATCGAACACCTCTCCTGGAGGTAATTCCATCTTCAGATCATCCTGGAAGTCCACCCCATAGTACGGATACTACAATATGATCTACAACATCTACTTCCACACCTGTGCAGCCTCGGTAGTGAAATAATAGCCACCCTCCCCACCACCATGACGAATCATGATCATAGACCATCGCTTCAGTCGCGACTCTCACACACTAGGTGTTCCCAACAACACTCTAGGGCACAACATCAACACCCTCTCCAAGAACCTGTTAGCACTCTGTAATTTGCCCAAGGCTGTAAGGCAGTCACAGAGGCAAAATCAAAACCACTTCGAGTCTTGGATCTAGCCCTCCAAGACTCAGAGAGGGATCTCTCTGTATGATATAGATTTGTTTTGATTGGTATTAGGCTAGTTATGCAAGTGTGGGGTTGGGATTTTTAAAAGGTTGTTTTGGAACAGCAAGGAGGGCCATTGGGCAAATGGGGTCTGCACTTGAATATGTGATTCATTCTTAGATCTAGACAAATATCTTTCACTAGGCAAGGTAGAGGCAATGTTGGATCGAATTAAGTTTTGATGGTGTCGATTTGAGGAAGAAATAGGGGAGGAAAAAATCCAAGCCAAGGAGCAACTAAGAATTCCTTATCTAAGCTTTTTAGCAGAATAACATACAGATTATCAAAAGGATAGATGCAGAGTATTTGCCAATAAATTATGCTATGTTTACTTACTTTTGATAATGAGAAAATGAAAACAAGTGTAATTATCATAGAAAAACACTTAACAGAGAGAGAACTCCACCAACACATCCACACAGGAATCCTGTAAAAGAAAACATGTCCATTACTGATCATTCATCTAAAGATTACAGAAAAAGTTCTCTGGCAAAACATAGCCCACTGTCTAGGAAGGAACCTCACAAGTCAAAACCTTTTACATTAAAATCCTCTGAATAAATAGTATAGATCATCCCAATAAGTTTCTAAAGTCGGTTTAACCTCCTCGACCAAAATAGCCACCACTCCCACAAAATTTGGAGTTGTCTGCCATGAAAAACGGACCGGTTTTCTGCGAAAAAGGGTTCTGAACAGACATGTTTTTCTATTGAACGATGATACTTGGGAGAAAACTGAAGGAGGTTATTTCATATGGGCATGTTCTGGACAAAAACCTCCCTCGGTTTCTCCAAATTCGCCTCCAGCTGGCCGTAACAGCTCCTGCAAGATTGGGACTGTAACGGAAAATTGATAATCGGGAAAAATGGGCCTCGAATATGGATTCGATTCTCCCTGCTCGTAGTGTTGTTGCAAACACTGAGAGATTTTTTTTTTCTTCAGCCCGTGATGAGCAAAAACCGCTCTCGGATTTTTAAAATCCGTCTCTGTTTTCCTAGAATCTCCTCCGAAAGACGACGTGCTGAACAGGCAAAAAATGGCAAAAATTGAAAAATGTGGTTTTGTTTTTGGGAAAGCTGTATTCCGGACCCCCCCTGAGGTGGTAAGAGGTTTTGGGGCGGGGGTTCCGCAGGAATCATATCACTCCATATGGAGGAAAGGTGTTTTTGAAAACTACTTCATTCCGGACCCCCCCCCTCTCGTTAATTTTCGGATAGGGAGGGGGGGTCCAAAATTTTTTAAAGCCATCGATTTGAAAGTGTAATGTGATGAGTGTATGGGAGGTGGAAGTTGCGCATGGAGGTAGAGGGTGGGTGGAGTGTGACGTATGAGCAGGGTAGACTTAGGATATGTGAGTTTTAAGTTTTTGTTTTTATTATTGTTTATTACATGCTTTGTTATGTTTCGTTTTATGTTTTGTTTTTTTGTTTTAGTTGTTTTGTTTTAATATTTTGTATTTAATATTTTATGTTTTATTATATTTTATTATATTTTAGTTTTTATGTTTGATTTTTATATGTTTTTTGTTTTTTATATATTTTGTTTTATATAATTTATTTTTATATTATTTAATGTTTTAATTAATCCTAATTACTAACCTAGTTACTAACTTAGTTATTAACTTAAATACTGATTTTATTAATTAACAATTTATTAATTACTAATATGCTACTAACTTATTAATTGATTAATCTTATCATTAATAGGTCTAATCCTAACTACTGACTTAATTAACTTTATTGTTATTTCTCTTTAATCCTAAGTTCATTTATTCGTGAATGGGTGGTGGGAAAATAGAGGATGACGTCATGAGGCAGGAGTGGTATGGTAGTAAGTTGGAAGGGTGGTAAGAAGTAAGTGGTTTGGAGTGGAGGAGGTCTGATGTAATGGATGGATGACACATGGGACAGGGCCCACCGAAAAAACTGCCTCATTTCGGATCCCCCCGCATGGTTAAAGGCAGAAAGGTCGAGGGGGTCCTGAATCGCCTGTAGACCGTCCATCTGTGCGCTGCCATGATGATCGTAGATCTGTGCACACCTTTTAATCACCATTTCGGACCCCCCCCACCGTTAAAGGTAGAATGTTTGGGGGGGGTTCAGAATTCAATCTCAACCGTAGATCTATGCACCAGCCTCTCCCCCGTTCATTTATGTGATGTCTTTACTCTGTGAGCGCGAAGTCATATTTGCTCCAAAACTTAGGATAAGTGCATTATGTGGAATTTGTGCACTGCTTCCCTTGAAAATAATTTGCAGAGATGAAATATTATTTGCAAACCTATACACCAGAGTGAAAAAATTCCAGTCACCAGATGATCCTATGAATCATAGGGTTATAACAGTGGCTCCACTTGGGGATGGCAGCTTCTTTTAGGAGGTGTCAAGAACCACAGACCTATGAACATGAAAAACGGTGCTTTATCCATTGGGCTGATCCCAACATCTTATTCTGCAACCTGTACCTTTTTTGATCTTGCAACTGAAACCAAATTAAGCTAAACACTGCTGAAAAAGAGATGCTCGGAATGTTGAGCTTATTCATTTCTCCTACCTACCATATGCTACTAATAATTTTGTCGTTCTAAATGATACAATAATGCCAATGCAGCCAATCAAGTAGTTGTTGAGACCAGATGACTGTTTGATTACTTGTTAGCACAGTGAAAAGCGCAGCTTGATCTTTTTCCCATCGACTCAGAACTGCAAAGTGAAAAGGCCACTGCCAAAAACATGATTGATCTTTATCATAGAGACCTCGACAATATTGAAAAACAAAAGTAATGTTAGAGAAATATTGAGGCTCTACAGTGAGAAAATTTTCCATATAGGTAGCTACAGGATCAAGGTAGAAATGACATGTTCCTTGATTCTTGGATGGCAGCTCTGGCACTGTATCTATGTTATCTTCATCCTCGTGCATTTCCTGACATGGCTGCAACTGCTCTGATGGGATTTGTAATGTAACTTCTGCTAAACACACCCATGTAGCTGACTGTCCTAACATATCCATATCATAGCAGTGTTTTATCCCTGAGCTGGATAATGGGGAATGATTTTGACCCCACAGGCCATCCAACCGATCAACTATTGGATCCTGAAAAGACTGAACTGACTGTTGCATTGGTTCCACTGCAACCTCTTGATTTTCTGTGTATTTATCCTTTAGCATATACTCAAGATTCTTTTTCAAAAACTAAAATGAATCAAAGCATAATGGTACAGAGTTGTTTTGAATTAACTTAGAATTTGCCTCAGGCTTTAATCTTTCATCTGAAATTTGAAAATTGAAGTAGGGCAAGTGCTGCGATTCTGGGTTTAGGATAGCCTCCATATCCTTAATGGCATCATCAATTGATTGATCAGAGGAATTTATGTCTTCACTATTTACAACTGACCTAGAGTTTCTTTTCAGAAATTGAAAAGATGAGAAACATAAGGGCAAAGTGTCTTCACTTACTCTGAGATTTTCTGTCTCTTCCTCATCGCTGTCATGACTATTGTGCATGGGATGATTGTCACATCTGAACTGTAAATGATCTCCTTCCTGCCAATGACATGCTGTTGATTTCTCTGAACAAACAACCTCTATTTCAGCTCCATGATCATCCTCATACTGGTTACACTTGGGTAAATCATCCATGGATGAAACGCCATT